>APFE031186055.1:94422-107446 GCA_000404065.3 Pinus taeda
CAATCAAGACACTATAGGTGGATGGGTTTTCTACAACAGTTTCATCTTGTCATCAGATATAAAAAGGGTATACACAATAAAGTTGCAAATATGTTGTGCAGACCAACCACAAATGCATCTACTATACTTAAGCATAATTTAGTATTGCATGAAAGCTACATTGAACAATATGCTCAAGATATAGATTTTAAATATGTATACGCAACTTTAAGTCATGGGAAACAAGTAGAAGAATTGGATTATCATGTTAAGTATCAACTCTTGTATCATTTGGGAAAGTTATGCATTCCTCAAACTGAAAGAGTAAAGATAATTAGGGAAGCACACATTTATCTAATATCAAGTCACTTTGATGTAAGTAAAAAGTTGTACAGCTACAAAGATTTTGTCATTGGCTTAAAATGAATTAGACAGTTTCTAGATATGTAAGAGGGTGTACTATGTGTGCTAAAAGGAAACCCAGCAATAGAAAACTAGGCTTGTACACTCCATTACCAGTTCCTTCTCATCCTTGGGAAAGTATTCCCATGGACTTTGTTAGGGGACTGCTTAAATCTAGAAAAGGTCATGACTATTTATATGTTATTGTGGATAGGTTCAACAAAATGGGTATTTTAATGCCTTATAGCAAACAAATTATAGCTGAACAAACAACAAATTTATTCTTTCAGCATGTATGGGTTCATTTTGGATTACCCACTTAAATTGTATCCAATCAAGATACCCGATTTGTTGGGAAATTTTGGTTGAGTATGTTGGAATTGATGGACACCAGACTGAAGAAGAGAACAACTTTTCATCCACAAACAAACGACCAAACAGAGGTGGTCAATAGGACAGTGATCTAGTTGCTCAAAGGCTATTGTAGCAGGTATCCAAAGCTTTGGTATGAACATATGTGTTATGTGCAACATGCTTACAACTATGCTAAACATTCTTCTACACATATATCTCCTTTTGAGACCTGTTTTGGTTTCATAGCATGGTCTCCCTTGGATTTTTCCTTTGGTAAAGACATAGCGGTTGATGGAAAAAATGATGTGGACAAGGCAACCAAGTTCATTGAAAAAATCCAAGAGATTCACCAGGCAGTACAGGAACAGCTGGAAAAGAGCCAAGACAAGTATAAGGCAAGGCATGATAAGCATGAGACTAAGCATAGTTTCCAAGTTGGTGATCAAGTCTGCTTGTATATCAGCAAAGACAGAATGCAAGATGAAGGTAAGAAGCTGAAGCTAATAAGGTATGGACCTTTCAAGATACTTGAGAAAATTGGTCAGAATGCTTTTCGCCTTGATTTACCAGCTTACATGCATATCTACTCAGTTGTTAATGCAGATAGCTTGAGACTATTTGAACCTTCATTGATTGAATATCTCGAAGAGCAGAGTCAATTACCTTCTAAAAATGATCTGTTGCCTGAATATCTCAATGAGTTGCAGGAAGATACGGTTCTAGACAAGAAGGTGAGAACCACCCGTAGAGGGGATGTTGACTACCTTAGGATTTGGATCAAAGGTTCAAAACCAAGCAATGAAAAATGGATAGAAATTGGGCAAGCGAGGAATTTATACCCTCACTTGATTTATGCTTAAAAACCAACTTTTGGTGGTCCAAAAGATTTTTTAGTGGGAAGATCATGATCTGAATTAGATCCTAAAACACTCTCTAAGTTTTCATGAACACTGTAAAATTCATGCCAAAGTTTCAAAATAGTTGGAATTTGTGAACAACGCGGAGCAACGAGGACCCTCAATCGAGCGTGCAAACCATTGCCCCATGGTAACGTGTGTTGTCATGAATTGGAAAAATGGGAGGTTTTTTTGAGAAACGGAGGTGGTTTCTGATATGCGATTAGTGACAGAATATCATCGGGAAAACTGCTCAGAGAACGAAAAGCCCCGAGTGACCCAGACCCAAAAGTTATAAAACATAATGGATATCGCGCCAATTCCGTTAGAGGCAGGGTCCCACAAAATCGACAAGATATCAGAAGGGCTTTGAGGTGGTAAGTGGTTTCAACCAAGTCCCGCCCGATGCCACACAGCGAGTGACATTCGTCCGGCGGAAGAGAGAGAAAACCGCTCACATGAGATGGGTAAATGTCATGTTACTTACCCTCCCGATATGAATGATGACCGTAGGATCTGGAGGCTTCTGATCAATGGTGGAGATGCAATCCGATGGATGATCAGATTCGATAGTGTAAATAGGCAGAGTTGTATAATATTTGAAGTCTGACATGGATGATGCGTTGGCAGAAGATCATGTTTGTGGGCATTCTTAGAGTTAACGGTAAAAATAGTCATTTGAAAACGTCCAAGAGAACTGCGACTCAATTTGTTATGAAACAAGTGGCCACCTCCTTGTGAGGCGTTATACAGTGATGATGATGTAGAACATAGGAATTCAAACAAATAGAGGTAGGGGAACCAAAAAGCTGGGAAGTTGAAACGAACAGTCAGAAAGCATATTGGTTTTAAAGAAACTAGTTGAAAAAGAAAGAATGGGGCAATTAGCAAGTAAGCTAGAAGTGGAAAGCTGAGAGCAAAGAATAGAAAGAAGAAATCAAGTTAACCTGCAGAGGCAAAAGGCAGTATCAAGATAGAGACAGAGAGAGTAGAGAGTCTGTGTACTCCAGAGAAGGCTTGAGAGATTCAAGCGAACTCCTTTGTAAATACCTATCATGTATTGAATCTCAGATTGGACTCGTACCATCGTGAACCATAGGAGGTCAAGAATCAGTAAACAGGGTCCATGTACTCCAGAGATTTTGGGAATCCAAGTATAGTCTTGCTGATATTTATCTGTTGTGTGAGGCTCAAATTGAGCTCACTGTTGTAAAAACTCTACTTTGAAAACATAATAGAGAGGCCACCACTAAAGGCTGGACCAGGAGACATAGCCCATGAGTATTGGGTGAACTCCTTATTAAACTTGTTGTATTTATATGTCTTTCCTGTTGTGTTTTCTCTAACTACTTTAGTGTCTATGTATTTCGCAATCTTATCGATCTATTGCATAATGTAACATAGGCACATCCATGCACATGAGTCTGTAATACCTTAATTGTTTGCCTTAGATCAATTTCAAATCATATATTAACATAAAAACATACAAACGAAATCTTGATACCGGCATCAACAAATTTGTGCACTGCAACACATTTATATTACAAACATATGGTTGCTTGTACTTTGTTTCTCAAATCCAAAATACCATTCATCTACAACTCAAGTTTACAGACTACATCACATTGCTTTGGATATCATCTCTAATCGAACACATATTCACACTCCCTTGATATCTAAGTATACTACTTCCATGGACATAACTCTATCATAGGCTTTGTTCATCAAATAATTGCATCATCCACTCACGTCCAATTTGTAATTCTCCAACACTTGATACATCGATTTTAGATCACTATCAAAAATAAACATACTCTGACACAAATTTCACCGATGACAATATAACTAGTAGCAATCATTGTTCTCAGCCATAAGCAACACATACATTGTTTTTAGCACAAAATTGTTCACTATGCAATGGAAAACTAAATGTAGACTCAAAAAATTAGACAAGGAAAAAAGAATCAGTTCATCATATATTGAGGACTACTAATAAATGTTGGTCTTTTCACAATAGCTTAGTTACGTTAGAAATACTCTCATATGTAGACCAATCTAATATAGCTTAGTTTTGATTCACAGGTTCAACGTAGGTGGTACAAACCTGATTGCATCACCACAAGGACTAATGGAGCAGGGGCATTACTCCCAACACATTTACAAAAGATCCTGGCCTCAAAATTACATTGTAATTTTGGACACATCACACCATCACTCAATCAAGCGCTTTAGCGACCATCCATATTAAACATGTGCTTGCACCAAATGACATATCACTCCATGCTACACCAAATGATATCACTGTAGAAAGTTGTATTTGAAAACATACTTGATTACACACTAATGCCAATTGTTTACACACATGCAGATCACAGAGAATAACAACAATGCTCAAAAATATTAATTCAATATCACTCATAATTGGACACATCACTCCATTCCAATTTAGACTACATCCAAATTATTTTCCTTTTAATAAAATATAACCAACATCAAACTTATTGAGTTTGTTGCGCCTTTACTAGCTTTTATGCACTCAAATCTCTCAAATACCCAAGATGAATTGCACTAGATCACATCCTCACATCGCACTTAATATTTGGGCCACTAAAATTTTATACACTTGCACCATTGTTTAGACTTCCAATCACTATGATCGATCACTCTACACATAGCTCAAATAGGATATGTGCATAGCCATCAATATATCATCATATTATTCTAAGCATACCACAAGAATTCACCTCCACATTGATCGATTACATATTGAAGCCAACAATAGAGTTGATTCTACATTATATCAATTCATTGACTAGCTCACTCTAGATTTTTGTACCAGATCATACTAAATATGAAACCATATCTATAACTCCATTCACAGACCACAAGATTAATAACTCTTGAAATACCTCACACACAGCTAAATCAATCACTCACAGATTCCCCACTAAAGTTATCAATCGGAAATTATGCACTTCCATTTTTCTTTGACTAGATCAAAGCTAATGGAATACCATGAGAAATTTACATGGGAAAATCCAAATATTCGACCTATGGTATTTTTATTTCAACGACAATCAAAATTCATATGTGACTTGTTGTATGTGATAAACCCATGAAATCACCCTCAGACTATGCATCAAATAGGCTCTCAAGGTTCACATCAATGCCAACATAACCATATTGCTACTAGCACAATATTGGCAACACAGTCCAAATATTTCGCATGAAAATTGGATCTTTGACACCTAAAATAATATTTGGTATGTCATGTGGATATCGGATTTTTTCCATGAATGCTTCTACCACATTACTTTCCTTAAAAGGATGAGAAAGAGATAAAAAGTGGGCATACTTTTCCATTCAATATACCACTACCATAATCACACTTTGTCCTTCAAATTTCTGTAAACCTATAATGAAATTCATTGAAACTTATTCCCAATGTTGGCTTGTTATGGTAATGGTTGAAGGAGAACTGGGGTCTTGTTTTGTTGGCATACCACACAATCTTCCACAATTATTTGGACATCTGCTTTAAGACCTTCCTAAGGTTTTTTTCTTAATTCAATGGTATGTCTTCAAGAACCCTAAACATCCTCCTATAGGATATGTTAATAATTCTCATAAAATCTTCTATTTAAGTTAATAACTATTACATAAGTATAAGTGATCTTGATACCATAGAAAATATTTTTTCCATGCAAATTTTTCTAATGCATCAATGTCCTCCTATAGTTGTTAAATTATCTTGCATATCTTCTCATCTTACTACCATTTTATCATTTTCTTCTTCAACCTAGTCAAATTTGGAATGAAAATAGAACATAGTAAACCATTTGTGTATTCCACTTTCCTTGAGAGTACATATAGCAAATTATCCTTTTCCCGTTTTGTAGATAATTTCAAAGTCATAACCCAGCATATTTTTGATCCATTTTTGTTTCTCTTCTAAGGATATTTTTTGCTCCAAGAAGTACTTCAAACTATCATGATCTAGTTTTACTTTCAAGTGTCTTCTTATTAGGTGCGGACACCATTTATTAACTACATGTAATATGGAAAACATTTCTTTTTCATACATCAGTCTTATTAAGTTATTTCCTTTAAGTTTTCTACTTTCAAAAGAAACATTCCTTCCTTCTTGCATGAAAATTGCACAAATTCAATGGCATGAGGAATCACACTCTACAATGAATATTTTGCGAAGTCACTTGTGTCACCGAGATGAGAGTTGTACACATAACCACTTTAATTTATTCAAATTATTTGGTACCAAATCAACAACATCTGATACATCAATTTGAGAGCACTATCAACAATACACATACTCTGTCACAAATTTCAACAATGACAATATAACTAGTAGCACTCATTGTTCTCAGCCATAAGCAACACATACTTTGTTTTTAGCACAAAATTTTGCACTATGTAATGGACAATTAAATGGAGACTCAAAAAATTAGACGAGGAACAAAGACTTAGTCCGTCATATATTGAGCGCTAATAACAAATGTTGGTCTTTTCACAATAACTTAGTTAGGCTACAAATGCTCTCATATGCAGACCAATCTAGTATAGCTTAGTTTGCATTTACAGGTTCAACGTAGGTGATACAAACCAGATTGCATCACCACATGGGCTAATGGAGCAAGGACACCACTCCCAACACATTCACAAAAGATCTTGGCCTCAAAATTACATTGTAATTTTGGACCCATAAAACCATCACTTGATAAGAGATTTAGCTACCACACATATTGAACATGTGCTTGCACCAGATGATAGATCTCTCCATGCTAAACGAAATGATATCACTCTAGAAGGGTGTATTTGAAAAAATACTTGATTAAACACCAATGCCAATTATTTATAGACATGCAGATAATAGATAATAACACCAATGCACAGAATATTAAATCAATATCATTGATAACTAGACACGTCACTCCATTCCAATTCAGAATAGATCCAAATTATTTTCATTTTAAGAAAATATAACCAGAATAAAACTTTGATGAGTTCGTGATGCCTTTACTAGGTTTTATTCACTCAAATATCTCACATACCTAGGATGAATTACACCAAACCACATCCTCATATTGCACTTAACAATTGGACCACTACAATTTTATACACTTGCACCATTGTTTAGACTTCCAATCACTCTGATCGATCACTCTACGCATATCTCAAATAGGATATGTGCATAACCATCAAGATATCATCATATTATACTAAGCATACCATAATAATTCACCTCCACATTGATCAATTACATATTGAAGCCAATGATATAGTTGATTCTACATTATATCAATTCATCGACTAGTTTTCTCTAGATTTTTGTACCAAATCATACTAAAGATTCCACCATATCTATCACTCCATTCACATACCACAAGATTAATAACTCTTTAAATACCTCATGCACATCTAAATCAATCACTCACAGATGCCCCACTAAACTTATCAATCGGAAATATATTTATGCACTTCAATTTTTCTTTGACTAGATCAAAGCTAATGGAACACCATGAGAAATTTCCACAAGAAAATTAAAAGATTCAACCTATGGTATTTTTATTTTAACAACACAAAAATTCATATGTGAGTTTTTGTACGTGATATACCCATGAAATCACCCTCAAACTATGCATAGAATAGGCTCTGAAGGTTCACATCAATACCAACACAACTATATTGCTACCAACACAAAATTTCCAACAGATTCCAAATATTTCAAATGAAAATTAGATCTTTGTCACTTAAAATAATATTTGGTAAGTCGTGTGGATTTTGGATTATTTCCATGAATTCTTCTACCGCATTACTTTCTTTAAAAAGGTGAGAAAGAGATAAAAAGTTTGCATACTTTTCCATTCAATATACCACTACCATAATTACACTCTTTCCTTCAAATTTTGGTAAACCTATAATGAAATACATTGAAAATCCTTCCCAATTTTCACTTGGTATGGCTAATGGTTGAAGGATACATGTGGTCTTGATAGTCCCTCCCTTGTTTTGTTGGCATACCACATAATCTTCCACAATTATTTTCACATCTGCTTTAAGACCTTCCTAAGATTTGTTTTTCTTAATTCTATGGTATGTCTTCAAGAACCCTAAACATCCTCCTATAGGATATGTTTATAATTCCAATAAAATATTCTATTTAACTTGATAACTCTTACATAAGTATAAGCGATCTTGATACCATAGAAAACAATTTTTCCATACATTTTTTCCTAATGCATCATTGTCCTCCTATAGTTGTTAAATTATCTTGCATATCTTCTCACCTTGCTACCATTCTATCCTTTCTTCTTCAACCTAGTTGAATTTGGAATGGAAATAGAACATAGTAAACCATTTATTAAGAGTACATATACCAAATTATCCTTTTCCCCTTTTGTAGATAATTTCAATGTCATAACCCAACATCTTTGTGACC
Source organism: Pinus taeda (assembly GCA_000404065.3). Classification (NCBI taxonomy): domain Eukaryota; kingdom Viridiplantae; phylum Streptophyta; class Pinopsida; order Pinales; family Pinaceae; genus Pinus; species Pinus taeda. Next base: position 102,511 of record APFE031186055.1, read on the forward strand.
CATTTTTATTTCTCTTCTAAAGATATTCTTTACTCCAAGAAGTACTCCAAACCATCATGATCTAGTTTTACTTTCAAGTGTTTTCCTATTAGGTATGGACACCATTTCTTAACTACATGTAATATGGAAAACATTTCTTTTTCATACATGGTTCTTATTAAGTTATTTCCCTTAAGTTTGCTACTTTCGAAGGAAATGTTCCTTCATTCTTGCATCAAAATTACACAAATTCCATGACAAGAGGAATCACACTCTACAATGAATATTTTGTGAAGTCACTTGTATCACCGAGACAAGAGTTGTAAACATAGCCTCCTTATTTTATTCAAATTATTTGGTAACAAATCATACAAATGATATCCAAAATGAAGATCCAACTTACTACATAAAATTTCTCCATTTGATTCATGTATTCATCCATGTCATTTTGTTGAGTTGTTTGTAGTATGGAAACATATGCCATGAACCATTTTTTTTTATAACCATCACCACTCTTGAAGATAAAGCATTCTATCTAGGCTAAATGATGTCTGCCTCTACCATTTCTTGAACCATAAACCAAATCTCACTCTTTTATGCATGTTGGTATCTGTAAGGCCTAATGTTAGTTGGTACAATTCTATGTTGCATATGAATAACATGGTCATGATCACGGATATGTTGAATACCCTTAAGAATTTCTCCAAATACCTTAGCATGATTGCTGATAAATTTTTGATGATCCACTAGAGTATATGATATAGATGTTTGAACATCTATTGAACACAATTATGCAACTACACATTGATGTGGATTTTTTTAGCAATTATGTCATACTATTAGAGCTTATCACTTTACTTAGATACCCTTGGATACCTCTAAGCTCAATTTCATTTCCTTTTGAGAAAAATATTATGAAAAGATCTAGGAAATTAAGGTCCATTGTTCCCAATTATTGTAAACATTGGACCCCTAATACAAGATCAATACCACCCATTTGGATTGAAATCATGGGACTAACTAATAAATACTCCCCCATATTCAGTGTAACCTTATTGTATTTCCTTGAACAATTTATGGTACCTCCATTTGTAATCGTCACTTGAAATTTTTGTATTTAATATATAAAGAAATTAAGACATTTTGTAATTTATAATTTATGAAGATATGACTATTACATGAATTAATCAATATTGTTATCATTTCCCTTTCTATATATATTTATACCTTGAGGGATTTTGGAGTACTAATGTCATTCAATGCATGACAATAGATTGATGGAGTAGTTCTTCTAGTTCTAGATCATACGATGTTTCCACTTATTGATATTATTCATCTACAAAATCTATGTAGAATAATTTCTTTTCACAACATTTATGACCTTTACTATACTTGTTTTCATAGTTGAAATATACTTTGTTTTCTCTTTTTCCTCCATTTGTTGAGGAGTCCACTTTGTCAGTTTAGGAAATGGAGGATGATTTTCTCTATATTTACTAATAAGCAATTTTTTAGGGGCCATGTATTTACTTTCATCTTTCCTTTCTAAAATAAAATTATGCTTCTAGAGATTACGGTTCAAAGAGATGCACCTCATGTTTTGATGCTTTATGTTAGAGTTCCCATAAATAGGTCTCACAAGTTATCCTCTGAAATATTTTTTACTCTGAGACCCTACTTTTGGAATTGTTGAATGTTCTCTGTAGCATGACCTTTTTCTCAATTATTTACCAATTGAGTAAAATATGGTATCCTCTTAATGTCACAAAAATGTGCTATTAATTCCTCTATAAAAATGGACCAAGATATAATAGAATCCTTTTTTCTTTCACAAATCCATTGATACTATATGTGTTGGCCTTATTCTAAAAAAATGGATGCAATATTATTTTTTTGTAAGGATGCCACTTGATGTAGACCAAAGTATTAGTCCACTTAAAATATCTATTTTATAGGATCATTACCATAAAATTTCCCATTATCAATCTTAAGGATGTATTGGTTCCTTGGTGCTAACTTGAATCCCTCATGATGTGGATCTCCGATTAAAAATTCATGATTATGGTTTTGGGATTAATTTTTTTTTTCTCTCCAATTGTGATAGCGTACTCCATATATGAGATTTATTCTCAAGAACATGCTTCTCCTTATGTTCATTAATTCCATGGATATCCACATCCCTCTTAAGAATACTCTCCAAAAGAATATTTTCCATGACAATCATGGATTTTTAAATTTCTTCCTTATTTTCATTCATCTTATTTTATATTACTTCCTTATTTTGATTCATCTCATTTTCTATTCCTTTATTATTTTCATTCCTCCTCTTTTCAATTTCTCTTTTAGTATTTTCTTGATAGCCTTAGAAATCCACCTTTTTCAACATACTACCATCCATTTCATTAACTTTATTCTCTAATTGAGAGAACTTAAATTCTAGTCCTCACCTTCTCTGTGAGTCAAGAATGGGCCTTCAAGAGATTTCATTAGTGTAGTATATTTATTTGGAGGAATGGTGGAATCTAATGATATCCCTCCTATTTATTACAACCCAAAAAACTAAAGGGGATATTCTAATGAAAAGTTAGGTCAATAGTAAGTTATGTGCCTTAATTCAGAGAATATCATAATTATTGAAGATTTATTGATATATTTATAATATTTCAGACCTTATAGATCTAATAATTTGTGTTTTTATACTTTGATACATGGTTTCTATAATTCCATAGGTGTGAATTGAGTCTAATGTACCAATTAAATGTTATAGTAACTTTCACAAAACTTGTTGATTTTTTGGTCTCTTCCCATGAGAAAACTTGTATAGTGTGTCCATGTGCATTTCTTGGAATGAAATTATGGAACTTGTAACTGAGGTACTTCTATATGTCTCCTAAAATTCTTAAAGATTTCATAATATGAAATTTTGTAGACAATAAGAGATAACAAAAATTTTTAGTTGACTTATTTAAAATGTATTTCATGGTTATTCATCGACCCTAACTTCCATAGTGTATAAATCTGAAAGTATAGGAAACAAATTTCTGAAAATGGAAATAGCTATTCCCCAAAATATTTAATTAATATGATCCAAATTTTTCTTTATGAAACCTTACAGGGAAAAAATAAAAGAATTATAGGAGAAATTCCAAATTGACCTAGTTGAGACTAAATTTTTGAGAACACAAAAAAGTTAACTTCCTTAGAGTATATCACCAAAAATATAGTCAACCATGATTTATAACTTTGACCCAATTTTTATGATGATTTCTTCTCAACTTGCTCCAAATTTCACACCCTAAAGCCTCACAAAAAGTTAGTTTTTGTGAAATTCTGAAAACAATTCCTTGAGACAGAATTTAGGAGCATTCAGAAACCTTAAATACTCAAACCATATCTCCAAAAATGTAGCGAACCAAGATTTTAAAATTGAACGAGAGATCATATGAGATTTCTTCTCAATCTTATCTAGGTTTCACCATGAGAAACATCCAAAAAAAAATTATAGCAAAAATTCCACGATGGCCAATTTGAAGCAACAAAACCCTTGAATCAAGATCTTTAATTGTAAATTTTATAATCCTCTCACCTTAAGAATGATAAGGAACCAAATAATACAGTCCACCTCGAGGGGGAAGCCTCATTTTACAATAAATAAAATGAATAAGGAAATATTTGATGATCCTAAGTCTAGGTGTCTTTAGTCTATATATATATATATATATATATATGTGTGTGTGTGTGTGTGTGTGTGTGTGTTACCATGGGGGATTTCTAACCTACATAAACTATATCTATATTATAATATATATATTAATATAATATATATATATATATATATATATATGTAGTATATATGTATATATGTGTTAGGCCAACAAGTAACTCCACAATTTGAATTGTATTTTGGATTAGCATTGCTCATCGATATATACATGGAGGGAGAGACTCTCGGGCTTCACATCCTAATCTCTCTTCATATTCCTATTCTCCTTATTTATTATTTACACTATTTTACATATATTCACCCAATCCCAAGGATTAGCTATCAGCATTTCCCCCTTAATCTAAAGGGATGTTGGTGAGTCCAAGCATCATTTTGAATCTTTCAAACTTTTCTCATCCAAGCTCTTCGATGATGATGTTTGCAATCTGGTCATTACTAGAATAGTGGCGTAGATGGATTGTCTTGGCCTCAACATGACGTCGAATTAGATGGTATTTTGTACTGATGTGCTTTGTTCGATCATGGAACTTTGTGTTCTTGTCCAACTTTATTGCAGAGGGATTTTCAATCATGAGTGGAGTTTAATGCACTTGTTTCACTTGCAAATATTCTAGAATTTTCATGAGCCACACAATTTCCTTTGTTTCTTCGATTGTTGCCACATATTCTGCCTCTATTGTGGAATATACAGAAACTCATTCTTTGTGTGACCTCCAGGAGATAACTCTTGATCCAAGACTCATAGCATAACTGAGAGTAGATACGCTAGTTTCTTTATCTCCAACAAAGTATGAATTAGAGTATGGTTGTATGGGAGTAAGGATATATGAGCATGGTGGTATGGGAGTTAGGATATATGAAAAAATACAGTGGTCGAGTAGATGAGGGGCTGAGGAGGCTGAGCATCCAGGAGTAAGGGTGTAGTGTAACACAGTAAGCGTTGGGAGGTAGAACGTTGTGGGGAGTGTAATTAACAAGACCATATGGTATATCAACGCATAAATTGTTAACTGGTGGTATTATATGAGCTATGAACTAGAATGGTGTATTAACACAATTGTAGAGGGGAGTCAATTTTATCAACAGAAGGGAGGTATCGTCATTCGAGGGAGATGACAATCAGAGTGTGCTAGTTGTGCACCATGACTGGGTGTTGGTCTTAGCTAAGGAGGATAGGTTCAAGGTCTTTTAGTTTCATTTACATTTACTGAATAAAACAGTGTCTAAAAACTA
>APFE031186055.1:108245-130619 GCA_000404065.3 Pinus taeda
TATAACATTGTAAATCGTACAACACAAGAAAACCCAGCATAATCATCAATTGTGTAACTATAAAAGTAAGTGAAGGGTAACTGAGAACAGTTTAAGTAACTACCTAAATACAATACAAAAACCAATGTAATACATTCTGGAGGGGTTGAATGCACAAGAAGAGACATACAATAAAGAGAAAGTAATTTTTCATCTGAACATTTGAATCCATCTGTAACAGTTTGTCCACGACATACATTTATTTTCCTCTAACTATTGAGTAAGCAAACTAAGTAGTTATGTGCATTCCTATCTTTTGTATTTTTTGTTTTCCTTCTATAAAACAGAGAAAGCAATTGGAGAAACCAAACGAGCATTCCCAGCATGGAGTCCGACAGCAACCACAACGAAGCTAAAATAAATGAAAGCACACAAAGTACGAGTAGTTCGGAATCGAATGAGAATGTAATCACTGAATAACAACCCCAAAAATGAGGTAAACGGACTACACGAAATTTTTCCCTATTAATTCCTTTCATAACCAAAAATATTTGTATACATTCAAACAATCTCGAATACTTAGTTAAGAACAGAGGAAAAGATAATACGATATAACAAAACCCTGAAATTGAGGGTTTAATCAGCCACCATAGAAAGGCGGACAAAACAATTACAAGTGTTTAGGGCATAGTTGAAAATTTATATACAAATTGAATCCCGAGTCGCACAACAACAAAGAAAATCAAATGGAGGAGTACTGAGACTTTGCCCAGTAAACTGGCAGAGACAACCAAACTAAAAATTGACAACAGTAGCAGAGAATGAGCCTACCGGAGCTAAAGCTCATACCAGTTTCGTAGACCATGCTTGGGAACAAACCCTCGCCTACACAGTGAGCCCACGAAGTACTGTCAGTCGAATGTGTGCCGAAATATAGCCAAGAAGTAACAAAAGAAAAATAGAACTGAAAGCACAGATGGGAAAATCGTTTACCTGAAGAGCATTCGCATTGGAGGAGTGAAACCCCACTGAGCCACAGTCATCAGTGAAACCCTACAAACCATGGAGCGAATGTTGTTAGTGTCAAAGAAAACCAAAGAGTGTAAGCAATATCATGAAAGAATAGCTTACCATTCCAGGACTGTGAAGTTTAGGAGGCCACCATGACTATGACCTGTAGAACACAGAACAGAAATCCATCAGCCATAACCTAACAACCAAAAGGACTGTAGTAGAACAAAACAATGGAATAGGGGAAAGTATAATAACCAAGTAGACGGAAATAGCAGTAACCCCCTCATACAGAAGAGGAAACCTTCCACACCGTGCGTAGGCAATGAGGCGACAAAGCCCCAAGTGCAAGCAAAGATATCTCACCACCAAACAAAAAGAACTCATAGCTAGGCGCACACAGGACCTAGCTACCAAACACTACACATTCATAGTACAAACCCTCATTGCAAGTCTAAACCCTCGACGCAGCAAAAACGCAAATGAAAAATGACTGAATGACAAAGAACCAAGTGTTTTGGTAACAAGAAAGAGTAGGAAAATAGTAACCAAGGCGGGTACAGCCAGCAAGCCATCATTGAATTTTGACATAAATGCCACCCAACAAATATCCATAACAATCCTTTGTTTAGCACCTAATCAAATGTATTAATCCCCGAATTATTTTCCAATCATACAACTGTTGATCAAAGCGTTGGTGTATCATTGTTAATCATACTAAAACTTAAGTTACAAGCTCGTCCCATCATAGTGGTATCAGAGCAGTATTTAGAGATTTCTTGAGAGATGGAAGTTGGAAGACGAGGACATGGAAGGGGCGCTCAAAGAGCAGCAGAGGAAGGATTGTGGGAGGAAATCAAGATCCTTACTGCCCATTTGGGGGAGTTGAAGTAGGAAGGAGAATGGATCCAAAGGTAGGAGATGATAGCGAAGAAAAAGACATAGTGAAAACAAATGGATTAGATGAAGAAGGACTGGAAATGAGATTGTTGAGGTCGGTCCTATCTGCTAGTAGAAAGCCTAAACCAAAAATTCCAAATTATGACGACAACTTGTCCACAAAAGTTCTGTTGGACTGGATCAGCAAATTCGAAAAATATTTTGAGTGTGAAGAGGTTAGTGAGGATCGAAGAGTTAATTTTGTTGCAACAAAGCTAAAGGGTCACACAGCCCTATGGTGGGACAGTGTCCAAGCAGAGAGAGGAAGGATGAACAAGTTGCCAATAAAGAAATGGCCAAGGATGGTGGCCAAGTTGAAAGGAAGATTTATGCCCAAGGATTACTAGATTGCACTGCATCGACAAGTGCAGAATTTGAAATAGAAAGGGATAACAGTAAGAGAGTATACTAAAGAGTTCTACCAGGTAAATTTGAGAGTTGTTTATACAAAAGACACCCCGAGAAAACAACAAGGTACGTAAGTGGTTTGAGATTGGAAATATTAGATGAAATCAACATTCTTTCCCCGAAAAATATAGAAGAGGTGTAACAGAGTGCTATGAAGGCCGAGGAGAAGATAACCAAAAAACAAAATGCTAGGAGAGGATGGGGAACCGACAGAGGAAGAGGACAGTCTTATGGCAGAGGACGAAATGCAAGCAATAGTGAGGAAGGAAGCAGTTCCAAAACTTCTGGGACAGTAGAAAAAGGAGAGAACACTAGAGGTGGCAGGCCATATCAGCAAGGAAGAGGAAATGGCTGAGGCAGAGGAGCTAACTATTAGTGCTACAGGTTCCACAAGTGGGGGTACAGATATTTTAAGTGTCCTGAAGTGGAACAATCTAGTCAAAGAGGGGCGTATGTTGCATAGCCAGAGGAAGCAGAGGCACCTCCCCAGCAAGCAGAAAATGTGTTGGAAATAGGGGAAGCCTCAGTGTTGAACAAAGTGTTGTCAAAACCAGCCAAAGAATACGCTAAACAAACTCAAAGGAAAGCATTATTCTGGACAGTTTTTAAATCACACGGAAAATGTTGCAAGCTGATTATCGACAATGGGAGCACAGATAATCTGGTTCCCATGGGGATGGTAGAAAAGTTGGGTTTGAAGCGGCTGGAGCACCCTTCTCCTTACAAGGTATCATGGTTGTAGAAAGGCAATTATCTGTTGGTGGACGAATAGTGTGAAGTTGAGTTCCATATTGGCAGATATAAGGATAAGGTTATTTGTGATATTATGTCGATGGATGTATGTCATATCCTTCTCGGAAGGCCATGGCAGTATGACAAGAAGGTAGTGCATGACAGGAATACAAACTGTTATAAGTTTATCAAAGATGGGATCAAGCACACACTTGTGCCCATCAAGGAAGAGGAGACAGTGGAAACAAGCGAACCGAGAGTGTTACTAATGGGTGGAAAACAGTTTTTGAATCAAATTGAATATAGTGAAGTGAACTATGTTGTTGTGAGACGAGAAAAAACGGTGTTGTTACACACAGAGGTGTCAGATTTGCCTACGGAAATTCAGCAAATGCTGCAAGAATTCAGTGATACAGTAGTGGACGACTTACCAAATAAATTGCCTCCCAAGAGAAGTATAAGTCATCATATTGACTTTATACTTGGAGCAAGTCTACCGAATAAGGCATTGTATTGGATGAGCTCCAAAGACAATGAGGAAATCAGAAAACAGGTGCAGGAATTGCTAGATAAATGGCTGATAAGGGAGAGTTTCAGCCCCTGCACAGTTCCAACAATTCTCGCTCCCAAGAAAGGAGGAGAATGGCGAATGTGCACGGATTTGAGGGCCATCAATAAAATTACCATCAAGTACAGATTTCCACTGCCACGGATGCACGATATGATGGACTGCCTGAGCGGGGCAGCATACTTCTCGAAGTTTAATTTAAAGAGTGGGTATCATTAGATTCAAATCAGGGAAGGGGATGAGTGGAAGATAACCTTGAAGACCAATGAAGGATTGTATGAGTGGCTAGTAATGCCATTCGGACTTAGCAATGCACTCAGTACCTTTATGTGACTGATGAACCAAATGTTGAAAGAGTTCATAGGAAAGTTTGTAATAGTGTCCCTTGATGATATATTAATTTTCAACAAGACAAGGGAGGAACACTTTTGACATGTTCGAATTGTGTTGGAAAAATTACAGTAGAATAAGTAGGTGATAAATCTGAAAAATATGCACTTTTTTGCAAAAAGAATTTATTATCTAGGTTCATGATTGCAGAAAATGAGTTGAAGATGAACCCAGAGAAGATTGCAGCAATTGTCAATTGGCCATCCCCAAAAAATCTGTTTGAGGTATGTAGTTTTCATGGGATGGCAAGTTTTTATCATAAATTTATAAGGAATTTTAGTGAAACCTACACACCTATGTTGGACACTATAAAGAAGGCAAGTCAGCCTTTCCATTGGACCGAGGCAGCAAAAAGGAGTTTTCAGCTACTGAAGAAGAAGATCACAGAAAAACAGATCTTGAGATTGCCAAATTTTAAAAAGCTTTTTCAGGTTGGTTGTGATGCAAGCGGTATAACCATTGGAGCTATACCTAGCCAAGCAGACAAACCTGTTCCTTTTTTCAACGAGAAATTGAATGAAAGAAGGAAAAAGTATTCATCCTACGACAAGGAATTCTATGTTGTCATCCAAGAACTGAAGCATTGGAGACATTATCTGTTGGGGAATGAGTTTGTTTTATTTTCGGATAATTCTACACTGCAATACGTGATGCAACAACATAAAACAAACTCATTCCCCAACAGATAGTGTCTCCAATGCTTCAGTGCACATAATCTGAATCACAAGCATGCTAAGTGGGTTGAATATTTAAAGAGTTTCACCTTTGTTTTGGAACACATTAGCGAGTAGGCCAATAAGGTGGCAGATGCATTGAGCAGAAGAGCCTTGCTCTTGCAGGAGAGTATGATACAAGTGCTAGGCTTTGAGCATTTCAAAGACTTGTATTAGACCGACACGGATTTCAAAGAGGCTTATGAAGCCTGTCAGAATCCTTTGCTGAGAAACAATAGTCCGTGGTTGGACTATAATTTGTACGAGAAGCTATTGTTTAGAGTGGGACTGTTATGCATTCCAAATTATTCAATGAGACAGAATATCATTCAAGAGAAGCACAGTGGAGGTCTAGCCAGACATTTCAGCATAGACAAGACATGAGTGTAACTCAGCCATTTTTATTATTAGCCAAGAATGCGAAGGGATGTGCAAATATTTGTGACCAGATGTGAAGTGTTCCAGTTGGCGAAAGGACACAATTAGGATACGGGACTCTACACGCCATTGCCCATTACGAGTAGACCGTGGGACTCAGTCAGCTTTGACTTCATCTTAGGTCTACCAAGGACACAACATGGTTATGATTCAGTGATGGTAGTAGTAGACCGGTTTTTAAAGATGGCACATTTCATCCCTTGAAGAAAAACCAGCGATGCCACTCACGTGGCCCACTTGTTCCTCACAGAGATCGTCAGGCTACACAATCTACCTAAGTCCATTCTTTCTGACAGGACGTGAAGTTTACAGGGCACTTCTGGCGCACCTTGTGGAACAATATGGACACGCAGTTATGTTTTAGCTCTACTTATCACATGCAGACCGACGGGCAAATAGAGGTGGTAAACAGGAGCTTGGGGAACTTGCTACGAAGTTTGATCGGGGAAAACTCACGAATGTGGGATCGAGTACTTGCCTAGGCAAAGTTCACTTACAACGAATCACCCAATCATAGCATGGGTTACAATCCTTTTTAGGTCTTATATGGCATGCATCCTCGCGGAGTGCATGAGTTACGAGATCTAGGACAGCAGGAAAGACCAAGTGCTAATGGGGAAGATTTCGCCAAAGCAATGAATGATCCACACGAGCAGGTGAAAATAAAGTTGTAGGACAGTAGTCAAAAATATAAGCAGCACGCAAATTTGAAAAGTAGAGAGGTGCAGTTTAATGTGGGGGATGAAGTCCTCGTGCAATTGCGCAAGGAGCGTTTTCCTAGAGGTGCATATAACAAACTGAAGTACAAAAAGATAGGCCCCTGCAAAGTTCTCCAAAAAATTTCAGCAAATTCTTATGAATTACAGCTACCATCAGGAATAGGCATCTCGGCCATCTTTAATGTGGAAGACCTATTTCCATACACTGCTAATCTAGAGGAAGGCAGTACAACATGACCTACACAAGACACACAGGAAGGAAGTGAGACTTGGATGAGACAAATGCTTTATGCTCAACCCCTCGAGATAGAGAGGATCCTCGACACTCAGCTGGCCAAGCGAACTCGACGGAAATAATATCTGCAATATCTAGGAAAGTGGAAGAACTGTCCCATTGCGAACAGTTTGTGGCTTAACGCCAGACAGATAGAACAGGCGGGTTATTCAGTCGAGAAGGTCATGGACCAGAGTCATGAATTTTTCTTACCTAGGGAACCTGATGCAAAAGCATCCAGCTAACGGCACCATGACTGAGTTTTGGTCTCAGCTAAGGAGGACAGGTTCAAGGTCTTTTTGTTTCTTTTACATTTACTGAAGAAAACAGTGTCTAGAAACTAGTTTTTTTTTTCTTATTAGTTAAGGAGTATTAAGAATAGTACAGTTAGGATAGTGTCATACAGTTACGTTGTTCTCTCATTTTCTTAATCCATTTTACATTTTTTTGTTCATAAAAAAAAATATAACATTGTAAATCCTACAACACAAGAAAACACAACATAATCATCAATTGTGTAACTATAAAAGAAACTGAAGGGTAACCGAGAACAATTCAAGTAACTGCCTAAATACAATACAAAAACCAATGTAATACATTCTGGAGGGTTTCAATGCACAAGAAGAGACATACAATAAAGAAAAAGTAATTTTTCATCTGAACATCTAAATCTATCTGTAACAATTTGTCCATGAGATACATTTATTTTCCTCTAACTATTGAGTAAGAAAACTAAGTAGTTCTTTTGTTTTTTTTTTTCCTTCTATAAAACAAAGAGAGCAAACTGAGAAACCAAACAAGCGTTCCCAGCATGGATTCCAGCAGCAACCACAACGGAGTCCAAATAAACAAAAGCACACAACAATACGAGCAGTTCGGAATCGAACGAAAATGTAATCACTGAATAATTACCCCAAAACAAAGGTAAATGGACTACACGAAATTTTTCCCTGTTAATTCCTTTCATAACCAAAAATATTTGTATACATTCAAACAATCTCGAATACTCAGTTAAGAACAGAGGAAAAGATAATACGATATAACAGAACCCTCAAAGTGAGGGTTTAGTCGGCCACCATAGAAAGGTGGACAAAACAACAAAGAAAATCAAATGGAGGAGTACTCAGACTTTGCCCAGTAGACTGACAAAGACAACCAAACTAAAAAATGACAACAGTAGCAGAGAACGAGCCTACCAGAGCTAAAGCTAGTAACAATTTCATAGACCATGCCTAGGAATGGACCCTCGCCTACACAGTGAGCCCACAGAGTACTGTGGGTCAAATGTGTGCCGAAATATAGCTAAGAAGTAACAAAATAAGAATAGAATTGAAAGCACAGATGGGGAAATCATTTACCTAAAGAGCATTCGCGTTGGAGGAGTGAAACCCCACTAAGCCACAATCATGAGTGAAACCCTACAAACCAAGGAGCGAACGTTGTTAGTGTCAGAGAATATCGAAGAGGGTAAGCAATATCATGAAAGGATAGCTTACCTTGCGAGGACCGCAAAGCTGAGGAGGCCACCGTGACTGTGACCTGTAGAACACAGAACAAACATCCATCAACCATAAGTTAATAACCAGAAAGATTGTAGCAGAATGAAACAATGGAATAGGGGAAAGTATAATAACCAAGCGAACAGAAATAGCAATAACCCCCTCATACAGACGAGGAAACCTTCCACACCATGCTCAGGAAACCAGGCGACTAAGCCACAAGTGCAAGCAGAGATACCTCGCCACCAAAGAAAAAGAACTCATAGCTGGGCACACACAGGACCTGGCTGCCAAACACTACACAGTCGCAACACAAACTGTCTTTGCAAGTCTAAACCATCGGCGCAGCGAAAACGCAAATAAAAAATGATTGAATGACAAAGAACCAATGGTTTTGGTAACAACCAAGAGTGGGAAAACAATAACCGAGGTGGGTACATCCAACAAACCATCATTGAATTCTGACATAAATGCCACCCAACAATTATCCAGAACAATCCTTTGTTTAGCACCTAATCAAATGTATTAATCTCTGAATTATTTGCTAATCATACAATTGTTGATTAAAGCGTTGGTGTATCATTGCTAATCATATTAAAACATAAGTTACATGCTGGTCACATCAGGTCTAGTAATATGGATGAAGCCTAGGAGTGAAACTGGTGGTACACATTATGGCACCATTTAACAGAGGTGAGTGGGGAGAGTTACCAACATCAAGAATTATACAATATATATATATGTAAAATGGAGAGTGAGAATTGTGAAAGAGTGGTATGGTAGGAGCGTTGACCGGTGGGTGGACTTAGTATTAACGAGTGATTCGACTATGGAGGAGAAAATGAGTCACTCCAATAGATAAAAGAGATAATTAAATACACAGTTAATTTAAAACTTCAACGCACACAATTGTAAGTAATTTTAACACATAGATTTCATACCATTTGTGCCACAATCACAACGGTGCCAAGGTCATAGTCACAACTCTCCCTGACGCACGAGCTTATCATTCGGTCTTTACTATACCATCCACCCCACGCCACAATAGAGATGAATCTTCTCCTTATGTTGTGATAATAACAAAGTGACATAGAAAGAAGAGAGAGGGGGGTAAGAGAAGATATTTAAATGGTTAAACAAAGATGTGAGTCCGCAGAATATAGGCATGAAAGAGGGAGAGAGGGAGTTACAAGGGAAGGAAGAGAGCTAAACATAGAGGTTCGAACGTGTGCTCTATTACCATGTCAAGCGAGGAGGTAACTCCATAATGCAAATTATATTTTTCATTAATGTTTCTCATGGATAGACTCTTTGGCTTTACCTCTCAATGTCTCTCCATATTCATATTTTCCTTATTTCTAATTTACATTATTTTACATATATTCACCGAGTAAGATTAGATGATATATATATATAACAAAGGAAACTAGATTGATAATAATTGTATTATGAAATATCACATAAATATAAAATTAGAAATTTACACTTTCGTAAATGTTTATCTTTATAATATATATATATATATATATATATATAAATTATAAATATTTTGTATAAATCTATAAATTAATAGAGTTATTGGTGATCTTTCAAATTATTATGAGTATGTTATATGTAACCATATTAATTATTGAATGATGGTGAAGTGTGTGAGATGATATACCAAGATCATAACAGGAAAAGATGCTGCATAAATATGATATACCAAGATCATAACAGGAAAAGATGCTGCGTAAATATGATATACCAAGATCATAGAGCAAGATGCTTTGTAAAAGGTAGAATCGAAAGTACGAACGAAGTGTTATAAAGCATCAAGTGATTTTTGTAATAGGCACAGATAAATGAAACTGATGGGCCACCATGAAGAAGTCGTTGCAAGTTCTGATTTTTTTAACTATAGTTTTGTTTTTTTCATTGTTATTCAGTATACAATTTTTCATTTTTTATTTATTGTTTTGTTTTTTTTCATTGTTATTCAGTATATAAGTTTTCTATCTTTTATTGTTGTAACATGTAATTTGAATAGATAAACAAGTTGAACAGTTAAACAAGTTGAACAGTCTTATTGTAATGTTGCTTTTAGTATGAGTAATTTTTTTGATAGTTTTATTGTGATGTTTTGATGGCATATTAGTGATTTATTTTTTTGTTATATTCTGGAGTTTACAATCTAGTTGGGGTAAGACATGTTAATGTATAGCAATCTTAGTTTCTAATAAAAATAACAATCTTCACTTTTAATAAAAACAGATTTTTATTTTTTACTTCTAAAAATGAAACAAATTAAACCATAAAAAAAACTCCAAAAACACAATTAATTATACATTTTAAAGTTAAAAACTACAAATAAATCCAACAAATCTTTACTAAATTTTGAAAAATATTAATGTATCAAAAAGAAACACCAAAACCATCATTAATTCCTTGTGACCTGTTATGTACCATGGAGATCATTACCTTAAATAGAACCGACGATTATGAAAACTCTTTAAAAACTGACCAATCACCACAGAGCCGCATACTCAGAAGCCGCCAAAATTCTACTTGCATACCTACTGGTCTAGTCTTAAAGGTAGAGAGACAAAAGTGATCACAATTACGGGCCGACGATAGGAAATGACAAACTTCATTCCTTTCTGTTTTGACAATTCATTCAATATCATTTCAACCATATCTATGGACATGAAAAGCAGGAGGAATAATATCATTGCGCACCCCGTCTGGTTCTGTCCCTCTCACTTGTTTAATCAAATGATGGAACCCATGGCTTATTTATTGTGTCCCCAAATTGATTGAATTTGACATATTGCAAATGGAAGTAGTGTGCAAGTTGGGTACTTGTCGTCTTGGTGTGCTTATGAAGAAAATTTGATAAATTGTACTTCGCACAGTTCTGGGTGAGGCCACAGGTGGGTTGGCCATTTTTCACACAATTTTATTATGTAAGTTGAGTTAAATTTTTTTTTTCTATTTAATTTACTTAATTCAAGGAAGAGATATATGGTACAATATATCTGGATAATTACATACAAGCATGTTAATCGGACTTGAATGTGGGGAGATTATCATTAAACAGTCTCAACTACCACCAGAAATATACTCAATTGATTTTACACCAATAAGTTTCCTATATCTTAGAATTGGGGTACATGAATTTTGATTTTTTAAAATATCACAAATTATTTATGGTTTTATTCAAAGAATGAGATTAAGAGTTTTCAGATAGTTAGAGATTTCAAGAATAATAATGTGTAATGTATGTGATTTGTCCAAAAGTTTCTAATGAGATCTCCATCCATTATCAGGAACCAAAGAGAGCCTGGTTAGTAAACTAGTGCTGGAGAGGGCTTTAATAAGATTTTTGTTTTGAATTATATATTAGTTGGAACAAGGTCAAAAGTTAAAATTACTAAATAATATTTGACCAGCTTTGAAAAAAATCTAATATTTAATCACCCTCTGCAAGAAAAATACTAAAATAGTGAGTATGATTTATTACTTCCTAAAATCTTGATAACCAAGTTCATCCAGAAATGAACTAGCAGAAAAAATATATATATATATTTTAATTATTTTTGAAACATGAATTAATTGAGAAAAAAATTAAGTAGTAGTTGAAAATTAAAGATTCAAACATTAATTAAAGAGTATGAAAACTTAAAAGCATTCAAATTATTAATAACAAGCATAGATAAAATAATAACAAATACATTCATCTATATTTGTTACTGGTATCTTCAAATTAAATATGACAAATTAGATGAATTTGGATCCAACCTTTAATTTAATTAGGGACTAATAAGAGGAAGGGGATTGGTAAATCCCAAGCATTTTCTTATTTTTTATTCAACAATAAAATTAGAAAAAATATACATAGGTTGAGAATTGAAGAGAAAATATGAATAAATAATATATTTTTGTATTAAGGGATTAAATAGATTTTATTTATTTTTGAAACAGGAATTATTTGAAGAAATTAAAAATTAATTGAAAATAGAAAATTATTAATAAATATTTTGACATTAATTAAAGAATTAAAAATTTACTTGAAAATTTAAACTTATTCAAATTATTAATAACAAACAGATAAAATAATAACCACTTTATTTATCTATATTTGTTATTAGTATCTTGAAATTAAATATGATAAGTTAGATGAATTTGATCCAACCTTTAATTAAATTAGGGACTAAATGAATAAGATGAAGAGGATTGGTAGATCAACAAGAATTTTTTACTTTTTTAGTAAATGGCCAATAATAAAACTAGAAAAATATAAAGCTGTTAAGAACAGATAATAAATTTTTGTATTAGAGGATTAAATAGAGTAAAGAATTAATATAAATTTTGATGATGAAGAATAAGTATATTTATAGTTAGATAAAGTTAAGGAATGAGAATTCTTTTGGATGACCAAAAAAACCAAAGGGTCAAAAAAAGGAGTAAGAGGTGAAACTAGGAAGGGGGGCATGGTGATAGGTTTCCTGATTAGCTCAACCTATAACCATGGGCACTATTAAAAGAAACTCTATTCCAGAAATCTCTAACAATATGAGAAATTGTGGAAGTCTCCAATAAGTCATAGCTTTCAGATTGTTTTTTAATTTCAAACCTCACTCATGTCTCCACCTTAAAAATTATTTTGCTTACAAATGAGAAAACATTATTTAGAATTACAATGTCTTAGCTTTACTATTAAAAATGAAATATATAAGATGAATAATTTTAGAAAAATGCAAAATAAGTGTGGTAGCTCCTTTTAATGCATTGGAACATGTTTTCAAAGATGTGTAAAGTATTGTCATTACTAGATGGTGCAATTCTCCTAGAGTGTATCAGTGTCAAGCTAGTGGAAACTTGCTGTGGATCTCATACTTAGAAAGTGAATGCTAGTTGGGAGGTGGGATTTCATAAGATAAACGAAGTAGAGATGAAGGAATCTATACAAAAGAGGTGGGCATCCCTCCTCGATTACGAACCGAAGGTTAGCGCAATGGTCAATGGGTGGTTTGAATTTCATTTTCTGAATGAGGAGGATTCATCAAAGATCGTCGACTTATCATGGGTTAAAGGTTGTGGTTTCCTGAACCTCCAACGAGGAGGATTCATCAAATATCGTCGACTTATCATGGGTTAAAGGTTGTGGTTTCCTGAACCTCCAACATTAGAAAATTGGCTTTGATCGGGTGGTTGAAACTCCCAAAAGAGAAATCATTTGGGCTACAATTCTTGGTTTCCACATGGAGTTATGGACTAAGGCCATCATGAAGGAAATTTCAATAAAAACAGGTATGTTATACTATGTGGATGAAGGATGTATGAGGTTGCAAGGAAAGTTGGTTCCTGGTGGAAGTGAACTTGGTTGTGGGCTACCTGTAGCTATTGACATATGCTGGGCAACTTCTCCATCACACAACAAGTTGATTATTGGGGAATCCTCTTTTAAGTGTTTGGAATGCCACAAAATAGGGCATCTTCTAGCCAATCGTCTGAGCGCTTTTAGGGTAGGTTTCGGTTATCAAGGGTGATTACCATAGACAATAGGCATCCAAGTTAGGAGTGATAAGGAGCCATATCTCAATAGGAATGGCTCTGATGGAAAGTATGGGTCTGTGGGAACTACAAAAAAAGAGTGGACGGTTCCATCCCATCCTCAAGAAAGGATCTGGAATTCCAAAGAACATAGTTATGGTGTTAATGGGAATGTAATCAAGGAGAATTCGAAGAAGTTACCATGTAGGACTGCTATAAAAAGAAAAGGAAAATAGATTTATAGTCTGCAAACAAGTCTAGTAGATTATCTCTTCGATAACCAATTTGTTACAAGAACATCATTGACAAAAAATTGTCATATTTATCGGTGGATGTGGGCCTCGAGACTCTGGAGGATTTTTCCAGATTAGGTCTTGAACCTATATCCATAAAGAAAAAGCACATAAAAAATAGAGAATCCTTGCAGGATGGTGGCCCAGTATCATTATATCATAATCGATGGAGGCAAAAAGAGTCTAAATACAGAAAAATATCTAACATTGGAGACATCGACTGTGAATTGAATCACAGGTTTTTTGAAGCTACAGAGGAGCCACTTCCTCCATATTTCGATCTGGTGCCTTCAAATGAGTCAATTGAAATGAGGGATGATATTCACAATCCGGACCTTAGAGCAGCTTCTCCTATGCCATCCAGTTCTCAATTAAGCTAACGTCCCTTCATCTGAGGGGGCTAGCATGTACCCCTACAAAAATATTCCTCAAATATCACATAAGAACTACATCTGCTTCTATTGTACTACTTCAAGAAACTCTGATGTCCAAAGAGAAATCTTTGGAGATTTTAAGTTGGAAATAATTAATTCCTAATTGTCTATGGTTGTAATTTCCTAAGTGAGGAGTTTGTTCCTACATAATAGGAATTTACTTTCTCCTAGATTAGTGTGTGGTTGATAGAATCTCTCAACCACACTAGTGTACGTCCAAGATAGAATTCCTATCTTGAGACCATTGATTGTATAAATATGAGTGTAATTTTCTCATTCAACAATTAATAGAAAATATATTGAGTGTCTGCAATTTCATCTTGGTATCGGAGCCTGTGAGGGCCTGGCCCCTCCTAGGCTTGGCCCCTCGTGGTCTGAGGGAAAATAAACAATTTAGTTTATGTATATGTTGTCTGTCCATCAAATTTTTTTTAAGAACAGCACCGTCGTTGAGCCTGGCAAGTCGCTGCAGAGCGGTAGCATCAGCGCTGGTGACGGGGCCGGCGATGTGGGGAAGATTTCTGTGGTTGATTATACCGGGGACCTGTTCCTTGGGGACAATGACGACGGTGATCGGTTGGTGAAGCGGATTGGGGGGGAGAAGTGGAACCAGATTGCCGAAGCGGTGTCAGTGGGGACATTGTTCCAGATCCAGCAGAAGATAGCAGAAGATATCTACGAGGATGCGCTCGAGGGTGCCGGGAGTCCGCCATCCGATGATGTATTGGAATCGTCGGCTTAGACACAGACAGCCAGGATTATGATTACGATGGATCCTGTTACCTTGAAATCCTCGCCAATTACTGGTAAATGACCATGGAGTGTACAGAGACGAGGAGGGTGAAGGCATTGGTAAAATTTGAAGGTTTACAAATGAATAAGCCCTTTTCCTTAGCCCTCTAGATCGCGATTAGATTGCTAGAGCTGCGATCGGATTGTTTTAACTGTTCAGATTTTGATTTATCGAATACAGAGCTTTGTCCAAGGGTGTTGTTCCTAGTTTCAGAATGTCGACACTACTACTATAATAAACTTTCATAGTTGAAAGACTATTGTGGCCTCAGTCTGTTTCACTAACTCTGGCACATTATCTCCAATCCTGATTCCCATACAATTTCCATCAGATCCCAGGCTGGTCTGAGGATGGGTTCCTGTTTTACAAAGCAAATTCCAACTGATTCCGTTATTGCAGTTGCCCCCTCCCAGATTGCAAAAGGCCAACCTTTGGTTAGGTTGTTTGGATCTGAATTATGTCCGTTTACATCACGTATTTCAATTTCTTTGCAGTTTAAAGGTGTTGATAGCTACGTGTGGGCGTGCCAGAGCCGCACGCCATCCCAGGGACCGTTCTGATGGTGCGGCGCCATAGTTGGCAGCTTCCTGCCCATTCATTCCAGCTCTGCTATTAATCCAGCAGATTCTGGTATTTTACCAAGTATTCCAGGAAAATCGATGTTTAGGGAAGATAAAAGAGTATATAGATGAAGTGTCAACCCAATTGAGAATGGTGTGTGATTGGGATCCTAAGGAGCTCTCGCTAGAAGAAAAACTTACATTCATGCATGAGACTCGGCACGCGTTTGGCAGGACATGTGACCATTGTGACTGCTATATTGGAGCGGCAGTCGGAGGATTCGGTCGGGTTCTACTGCTGGTGCAACTTCGATAGCGTGAAGCATTGATTTGAGGAGGCGCAGCGTTGAGTTGAGGAGAGTGGCAGATATGGGTCGATCGGTGGCCCTGCGAATGTTGATTACCTAAGGAGAGTGGAGATCGGGGATCAGTTTGTGGTTTGACATAAGTGCTTGGTTGATGCTGCCTGAACACTATGAGACGAACAAAATCAAGACGGAATTGAAGAATGGTGTGCTGAATATCACAATCACCAAGGTGAAGGTGCAGTACTCGAAGATGAAGGATAATTCTCAGAACCGTGAGGCGGAGAAAATGTTGGCGGAATTCAAGAATGGAGTGCTGAATATCACCATCCCCGTCAGTAAGATGGAGTCCGACATTGAGGGTATCTCTGTTCAATGAGAGAGGTTCACCTACGCAGAGAGACCTCGTATTCCATATTCTCACTGCAAGTATGTGATACCTAGATTTTTTTCTTGTAATTTGGCGTTGGATCGCCCAATAGATTGTGGTTCTGAGTGTGAGTACATGGTAGCTAATAAGTTAATAATTTCGCGGCCTTCTGGGCCCTGGCATGTTTTAAATCTTGGCACAGCCGATGCGTCTTGTTCAGTGGTGATACGATTAAGGCAAATACTGTGACAATTTTAGTGGCAATTGCAGTCAGCTGCGACTTTTATACTTGGATTCTTTGGGATTGCAAGGAAAGATTCCGTGGGAAATTGAGGAAATAGTCCGGCGGATCATGGCACGCCATCCATTTAGAGCACTAGAACCCCTAGTGCAGCCTGAATTAGTTCGCACTCATCTCGTTGCCGATCTGGAGATGCGAGTCTTCGTCCTCTTCCTTAATAATAAATAAATAAAACGGGAATTTAGTGCAATGGGAAACCAATGTGCCTTGGACCATGCAGAAGTAAGTGCTCATGTGGCTGGAAATCGGGGCATTGCACAGGTTTTACTTAGCCCTTGCGTATCGGGCACCGTCAGTCCCAGGAATAGGTTTTTTTTGGCTCCTCGAAGAGTGCGGGCGATGGGGATTCATTTGCCTCGTCTGATTATTTGGGCAGTGTGGGGGGTGAGGTGCTAGAGTGGTGGATCGCCAGTTGCAGAGGTTCCTGGAAAGTGGTCAGTGTTGGAGCAGCACTTTTCCTGTTTCAGCAACTTGCTGGCATAAATGCGGTTGTTTATTACTCCACTAATGTGTTTCGGAGTCTCGGTATTGCTTCTGATGTTGCAGCAAGTTCTCTTGTGGGGACTTCAAAGGCCGTTGGGCAGCTGCGGCATAAGAATCTGGTGTCACTCAAGGGCTGGTGCTTTGAAGAACAAGAAAGTTATTTTTTATTTCTTGGAATTATGCATAATATTATTGAGTCTTATTGAGCCTAGCTAACTCAATGCAGGCAAAGTTATTTTGTTAGAATTTGCAACTCTAACGAATGACAGGTTAGCATGGAGTTCCAAGAAGTTATTTGACAAAGATGCCCAAGATGTGAACTTGGGATAAAGGAGCAGCAACAACAGTTATGGTGGACAACAAAGTAGATTTTCTGTTTTAGTGTGGTTTGTCGAATAGACTCCCTAGTATGTTGTAATAGTTATTGTATGTACCAGAAAACTCCAAATGTTGAATGTAAGCCTTGTAAAGGCATTTGAAAGTTTGTGGTGATCTCAAAACCAATTTGTAATGGTTTGTGGTCAGCATGAAACCATCTTTTGTCACTGTAATGTGACGGTTTGTGGTGAACTAGAAACCATCTATAAAGTCCTAGTGGCTACAGGATTTGCCCAGTGGTGGCATATTGAAGTTGGCGGATTTGCCCGGTGGTGGTAAATTGGGCTTGCCCGGTGGTGGTATATTGAAGTTGGCGGATTTGCCTAGTGGTGGTAAATCGGACTTGCCCGGTGGTGGCATATTGAAGTTGGCGGATTTTCCCGGTGGTGGTAAATCGGACTTGCCCGGTGGTGGCAGATTGCCTTTGTGGCTGAATCGCCTATGTGGCTTGATGTGCCTTTGTGGCTGTGTGTACACAGGAGCTTTGTGCTCGTAGGAGCAGGTGGGCTGCAGTAACACCTGGCTCGGACTCAGATGATTTTCTCTGAGTAGAAGGGGATTGGCGTTTTTCGCGCTAACAACAATGCCAGGAAGGCCAACTGGCGCATATGTTAGGCCAGTCTGCAATTTCATCTTTTTACTCGCCATTTATCCATCATGGCATGGCTATGCTTCCATTTCCAGTGGAAATTCAGGAGGCCTCGTTGCTATCTGGGACCTCGCCTATTTTACTTTTCAGGTTTACAAGCTCAGTGTTGGATTAATTTTGTTAGGCCATGGGCGTGGCTACAATTGAAAGCTTTATATATTAAACATATATGCTCCACACACTAATTGCAAGGCATTTTGGGAAGTGGTTGATTCCTCTGGAATCCTAGATTAATCCACTAAATGTGGTTGGGGATCACATTGAATGGTGGTGAGGTTTGGGGACGCAAAGCAAAATCAAATCCCTTAGCTACTTTTTTTTCTCTGATATCTTCAATCGAAAGACTCTCCGGGAGATTGTCCCTGATCCTTTGGGTCCAACTTGGCGTAATGGGAGACTGAGTATAGAGAACATTGCCAAAAGAATTGACATATTTATGTTGGATTCCAATTTGTTGCAAATAATGAAACATGTAAAATACCAGTTGTTAACACCAAGGTTGTTCCCTTTGACTCCCAAGGGAATACGGCCGGGGAAACCACTAACCAATCTTTGGATTACAGTTTCTAGCCCATCTGTAATCAAAAAGGGCTCTCTCTTTAAGGTTTGTCTCTATTTTGTGGAGATTTTAGGTTAGTTACGAAGTAGGGGTTTTGGTTTATGTTTGGTTGGAGGGATGTCTTTCTGTACTTAAAGTGGAAATCTGCAGATAAGGGTAGTCCATTGGGCAATGGAGTCTGTGGCTAATGGTTATTGAAATCCTGAGTTTTGAGTAGCTGGAATTACAGGGCCATTTAAATACTTCACAAAACAAACTCGAGATTATGATGGTGAGATGAAAACAACCAGTGAAAAGCAATTAAGAATTATTCACTAAGCTGGGGTGCGAGAAAGAGATATGTTGCTCAGGAGCAAAACTTGAATTCCTGAGACAATAATCACTGTGAAAGATATAGTGTGAAAGGGTAGCAATTAAGAATTACACCTTTATTACTATAACTAAAGAAAACATTTATAACATCTTAGATTGAGTTTAGGGTAACGAGTGATTAAATCATGGAACTATTCTTTTTCTTTGCCATTAACTATAAAGCACAGAAACATGAAAGAGATATGAAAGACAAGAAAACACATAACAAAGAGTTGTAAGGAAGACTTATTGTGTCATGAAATATGCAGGAATCCTATAACATCCAGTTAAACACCTCAATGCATCAAACAACACAGAGCTTTGGAAATTCCACCGCCTTTGTATTACTTCTCTGAGAATTTACAGTAAAAGAACTATATCAAAGATATCAATTACATCCAACATCCAACCCCTGCAAACTCATGCGAGGCGGAATATATAGAAGTGTTTCATACAAAATATCTCAGGCATTGAGTCATCCGAGAAAATAAAATATCTTCATTAACTAGTACAGAAATAGTAGATAAGAAGTTATTACAGCCTTTAATACAACATAAACGCTCTTTACTCCTGTCAGAAGATTTCGACCTTTGGAGGTCACTGAGTTGGTTGAACGCTTTGTTATAACTGCTGAATGACGTGTTTGTGGAGCTCTGTCTTCCTGTAGCTTTTCGGCCCTGTCATCTGTGACTGTTAGTGCTGCTGTGGTGGCCGAATAGTTTTGCTGAGTTGGCTCAGCCTCTCTCTGCATACGTGCTGACATATCACAATCTTCCTGTGCATGACCATTTATATATTTCAAAAGGAAAAAACATAATTACCGGCTTTGGTTTAGCAGTAATTGTATCAAACTGTTCCAGACTTCCTGTGTGGGAAATTGATGCCTCAAAATTGACTCTATGGTCTCATCTGCCTCTGTATACTTATAAAAATTGGGAGGCTCATCAAACAAGTGATTAATTTCATTCGTAATAAAGAATAAGCTCTCCACCCTGTTGAAAAGGGTCTGTCCTGATGCTGGCCCTGTTTCTGCTGATGTGTTGGCCTTTTTTGCAATCTGATTAGCAGCAAAGGTGTTGACCCTCTTAGCATATTTTTCATGTGAAAGTAGTCTTCCTGAGGGCTCCATCAAGCTAGGAAGACCTTTGTTTTGCAATTCCATGAACTTGTCCTGGAATTTATTAATGTCTGCCTGCATATCCTCGCTTCTTCTCTCTAAGGTCTGTACCAGGTTTCTTAGTGTCAGGACCCTTTTGACCATCGAAATGGTCTCAGTCCTGTTGGCAATTCCCATTTTGATCAGCTGAGAGATTTTCCTATAATTAAGCACATTTATCATTATGGTGGCAGCCTCAGGCATGCTGCCTAGAGATTCCCTTGCCCTTTGGATTTCCCTGTGTGCGTTTCCAATGAGCCCCATTTGCTCATGAATGGCCTCAATGTATTCCCACTGGTCTGTGATGGATTGGCCAATATTGGCCCATAGGATTCTCTTGAGCTCAGCTGTTACTTTGTCCAGTGTGAGCTCCTTTTCTAGCTCATTTATCCTCCTTTTGAGAGCCTTTACCTCTCTTTCTCTCTCAACCACATTTTGCTTGGATTTGTCATATTTTTCATTGATCTTAGCCCTTATTTCTTTGGCTTGATTCAACTGTGACATTTGGGCCTCCAAGGCTTGAATTTCATTTTTGAGCTTCTGCATATCAAGGCTTTCAGCCTGCCCTGTTGTTGGTGCTGAGGTGGAGGGTGCTGCTTGCTCTGTCTGCTGACTTGGAGGGGCAGTGGTTTGAGGAGCTTCCTCCAGATTGATTGTTTCTGGAGGAGGATATGAAGTTTGGCCTGCTTCCTTTTGTTGCAATGCTGCCTGAAGTGCAGCCTCTGATTCCTCTAACTTCTCTTGTGTCTGGATGAGTTGTTTATACAGTGTTACCAGCATAGCTGCTGCATCCTTGTCCTATCTAAGCTGGGCAACTTCTTCAGTTTGGGGATGAAGAGTTGCTGGGATTTTGATCATTTTCCTTAGTGCTGCCATATCATCATCCCTTAGCTTTAGCAACTCCTGCACTGCTTTGACATCTTTAGGATCATGCCCAAGCTCTATTATGATGTCCTCCAAAGCTTTGATCCTATTGTCCTTTGCTTGAGAGGATGCCCTTTCCAACTCAAGTTGTGTAGTTGTATTATTTAGGGTATTTTGTAGCCTGTAGTTCACTAATGTCTTGTCTTCCAAGGAGGCATACACCATCTCACCCGTTTGCTTTTGTAATTCAGTCTGATCCATTGGGTGGATGTCCTTGGCAAGGACCGCAAGGTTGGTCCTGATGTAATCGGCAGCTGACTGTGGTTGCTGCAGAGCTGGTGTGAAATGGCTCATTATCATTTTGCCCTCATGTACATCATAAGCAGACATGAGTCTTTGCTGGTTAGTGGGAGCCATTTTCAACAAATGATTATACAATTGCAGCCTTATGGGTTCATTTCTCTTCTTAATATCCTTGAACTATTGCTTGATACTTTGTTCACCTGCTCTTTATTGGCTTGAGGAGCTAACTTCTCCTCCTGCTACCCTCTCTTGTTCCTGCTGGAAGGAACTTGCTGAGACCTCCATGCTAGGCAGGCCCATACCCGAAGATTTCCCTATTGGAATTTCCTCTTCCGAAAAAGGATTTAACCTTTGCCTCTTTTCCCCTTGAGTTGTTGATGTAGTGAGGGGAGTCTCTCTGTCTCTTTTCCTGCTTATGTCCTCTCTTTGTGGGGTTTGGAGGACTGAAGCTTCAACTCTTCTTTCTTGCCTAGGAGGCACCATTTGTGTTGGTTGCTATTCAGTGCCCATTGGGGCCTCTGCTGTTTGCTCTTTTTGCACTGGATGCTCATTTTCTTGCTGTTGTACCTATTCTTGTTGTACCTATTGTTTCTGTAGGGGCCGCTCTAGCACCATCCCTTTTTCCTTGCCTTTGCTGGAGGCTTGATTTGTGGCTTTGACTGCCTCCTGATGTACTGTGGAGGATGAGGTAGCTGCTCCTACTTGAGGGTTTGGAAGAGAGAATACATGTGCAGGAAGTTCCAAGTCAGCCATCTTAAGGAGATTTCTTCTTGCTCTCTCATTTAGTTCTTCTTGTGTAACAGGTTCCTCTAGTGTGCCTCTCTTCCATTTTGATTGATTTGCATACTGTTCTATGTGAGGCAACCTTACATGGTCATAATTAGAGAGGCTATATTTGACCCTTCTTAATGATATGAAGTGATGGGGTCATAAGGTTTCTAGAGGAAACTAGTCTTTAGGCTAAGGCTTTCTAGCATTCTGTCAGCCTCTTGCCAGCCTTCCTCCCTTTTGTTCAACACAAAGTGGCCCAATTGGTTTTTCACGTTCAGCTGTGCCTTCTTGCCTTTGCCTGAAAAGTTCTTTATATCAGCATTCCCAAATTGCCTGAAGTATTCAAGGGCAAACAATCTCATGGGCACATACTTGGGCAGTCTGTATGGGGGTACCTCACAACCATATATTCTGATAACGGTGTAGTTTTGGTAAAAATACCAATCCCCAATGTTGTATATCTTGGACAATTGAAGGATCCTCTGCATCTCATCTGTTAGTCTTGGAGGAGGTGAGCTCATGAACAGAGACATGGCTGGGTGGATGAAAAGGTCCATAAACTCACAGTAAGTGTATGGAGAATAAGCTCTGCAGTGAAA
>APFE031186065.1:0-10188 GCA_000404065.3 Pinus taeda
CTTGACAATGGAGCCTCATTCCACATGACCGGTGATAAAAATTTATTTAGTGCCTTGGAGGAGAAAGACCTCAATATGCGCATAGAGATGGGAGATGATGGAAGGTATAGTGTTTCAGGAGTTGGCACGGTTTCTTTTCAGAGGAAGCAAGGAGCTCCTTTCACCTTGACAGATGTGATGTATGTGTCTGAGCTAAAGAAGAACTTGGTATCGGTCGCGATGTTAGAGGCCAAAGGCTACGATGTTGTCTTCAGTAAAGGAAAGGCGTTCCTAAGACACATAGGCATAGGTCAGACCAAGAGGATAAGGGATTTGGGTGAAGAATCTCTATAAACTAGAGGTAGATGATTGTGCAACATTGAGTACGAAAGAAGAATTGGTGCAAAGCCAAGACATTGGCGAGTTGTGGCACAAGCGGTTGGGCCACTTGCATCATGGGGCCTTGAAGATAATGCAACAGATATCTAGAGGACTTCCCTAAGGTAAACTTGAGCAAGTTGACACATGCAAAGGTTGTACCTTGGGAAATTGCACCAAGTCTTCCTTTCATGATCAAGATTGTTGAGCAGAGGCTATCTTAAAGCGAGTTCATACTGATGTGTGTGGACCATTCTCGATGGCATCCACAACGAAGCAAAGATATTATGTGATTTTTATTGATGATTATTCTCATAAATGCTAGATTTATTTCATGTAGAAGATGGACCAAACCTTCACAAAGTTTTGTGAGTTCAAAGCTTTGGTGGAGAAAGATCCAAGGAAGAAGACAAGGCCTTGAGAAGTGACAATGGTGGAGAATATGTCTCTCAAGAGTTTAAGGACTTATGTACAGTGGAAGGAATTAAACAAGAGTTAACAGCACCTCATAACCCAAAGCAGAATGGGGTGGTCGAGAGGAATAACAGAACTATTGTAGGGGTAGTACGGGCGATGCTGCATGACCAAGGCCTACCACTTCACTTGTGTGCTTAGGCATGCAACACAACAGTCTATTTGCAGAATAGAAGCCCGCATTGCATACTTGGAATGAAGACACTAGAGTAAGCTTTCTCCGATAAGAGACTAGATGTGGGTCACTTCAGGATCTTTGGCTCATCAGTATATTTCCATGTGACAAAGGATGCACAGAAGAAGCTTGAGCCGAAAGCAGAGTTGGGGATACTTGTGAGGTACACTGATACACCCCACAACTGTCGGGTGTATATTCCTACCAGTCGAAGGACAGTGGTTTCTAAAGATCTCAAGTTTGATGAGCAGAAGGTCATGCGAGTTTCCCTTAAGAGGGAGCTCCAGCTACAGGCTGTGGAGGAACTGTTGGTTCCTAAGGAGGAGGATCCTTAGACTGATACAGAGTAGCCGCATGTAGAGGTTCCAAGAGTGGAGACATACACTCAAGCAAAGTCTTCCAAAGATGGACAGAAGCGCACAAGGGAAGTTGACAGATTGTTGATGGATGCAAGAGAGAATGTGGGAGAACCATCTTCTCAGTGCAGATAGAGGAGGTCACGTGAGAGGTTCACTGGATACATGTCCCTTGTCTGGGAATGTGTTGAGACCGAGCCATCTTCCTTTGAGGAAGCAGTGCAACAACCAATTTGGGTTGATGCTATGGTAGAGGAGTATGACTCTATAGTTCGTAACAGTGTTTGGGATGTGGTTTCGAGACCGAAGAACAAGTCAGTTGTGAGTTCCCATTGGCCTTACAAGGTAAAGCAAGCTACTGATGGAAGGCAAGATTTGTTGCCCGTGGTTTTTCATAGGTCGAGGGGATTGACTATGATGAGAATTTGCTCCTATCACAAGGTACTCATCTATCAGTTCGAAGTTGGCACTATCTGCACAGATGGGTTGGAAGATCCATCAGAAGGATGTGAAGACTACATTCCTCAAGGGAAAGATTGAGGAAGAGGTGTACATAGAGCAGCCAGAAGGTTTTGATACCTTCGATTATGAGTCGCATGTGTGCCAACTCAAGAGAGCTTTGTACGGGCTAAAGCAAGCACCTCGTGCTTGGTACACCAGGATAGACAACTACTTCACTAGGTTGGGCTTTACTAAGAGTGAAGGGGATGTGAACCTATACCACATCATGGTGAAAGGTAAGCCATTGATCATTTTACTTTATGTTGATGATCTCATATTGACAGGTGATGATCAGTTGATCATGTCTTGCAAGGAGGACCTTGCAAGATAATTTGAGATGAAAGACATGGGTCTCATTCATTACTTCTTTGGCATGGAAGTGTGGTAGAAGGATGGGGAGTTGTTTGTGTCTCAGGGCAAGTTTTCCAATGAGATACTTAGGAGATTCCACAATGAAAATTAAAATATTAATGTGAATTAATATAAAATTGTGTTAGAATGGTCCAAAACTCATGGATCAATCCAGATCTAATCTTAGCCGTTGATTAGGGACTTAATCTCGACCGTTGATCTATCAATGAGAAAAGTATAAGAGGATGCTTGAGGGTCACTTGGAGAACACACTAAGAGATCAAGATTTTGACTTTCTGGGGTTGGGTTTGCTAAGAAAGTTGAGAGAGTGATCAAGAGTTGCAGATGAAGGGCAGTGAATACAGAAGCAGAGAGGGAGAGATAGTATCGGGAGGATCAGTGTAGCATACAGGAATGCTCACGCAGAGGGCAGAAGCTGAAACTGTCGAGAACATTCAAAACTACCGAAACAGACGGGAAAGCTGACACAGAGAGCAGAATCCAAAACTGTCAGGAACAGTTGAAACTACTAGGAACTGTCGGAACAGCTGGGAAAGATGACACAGAGGGTATAAGCCGAAACTGCATGGAACAGTCGGAACTGCTGGGAACTTTCTAAACAGCCGAGAAAGCTGATGTAGAGGGTAGAAGTCGAAACTGTCAGGAATAGCCAGAACTGTCGGGAACTGCCGGAACAGCCAGGAAAGCTGACGAAGAGGGTAGAAGCTGGAACTGCCAAGATCATCCGAAACTGCCAGAACAGTCGGGAAAGCTGACGCAAAGGGAAGAAGCCAGAACTTCCGAGATTTTTCTCTGTTGGGTGAGCCGTATTTGGCACCCAAATTGTATTCTAAATCTGCTTAATAAATCAAACCCTCAGATAGCTGCACCAATTTTCCTGCATTGGGTTTTTCTAGGGACATTAGTCCAAAAATAACGGTGTCATTTGTGTGCTTGTTTATGTTTCCTTCAGTTGATGATCTGTAATGTACAGAGCATGTACTTGTGTTAATTTTCAGCATTTACATGGTAAATAACTTTTTAATTAATCAGAACAAGTAGGAAGGAATAAATCAGAGAGTACATGGAGGGTTTCCAACTGTTAGACTCACAAACTTCAACACCTTGACCCCCGATTCACCATAGTCATCATTTTATGCATTTCCCAATAAGCCTACTATTATGGTGATTCTATACCAAAAGCCTGCAACTACCATAGGATTCCTCCTGAGCCTAGACTACCAATCACTAAGTCATAATTTTATGGCTTTTCCAGTTCAATATGATTGATTGCTAATTTTTAGCAATATATTTCAGTTAATTTGATTTATTGTCAGTTAAACTAGTTCTAATTGTCAGAAGAACTAGTGGAGGTTAAGTTGGAAGTGGAACTCCAACCACATTCACTGATCAACCAGTTAATTGATCAATCAGCCCAAAATAATTTTTGCATGCAAAGAATTCGAGTTACCCAGTTGAGATGGAGATTCCAAGGCAATGTAATATTGTAGGTTTTCACCCTGTATATAAAAAAGAAATACACAAATATTTTCCCCTGGATCCCAAAACCGGGACTACCAGATTGATTTTTCATTATATGGCCCTTTCAATGTTACAATACATATATATACATGTCGAACCATTCATAAACCCCAATCCATTAACCCCATATTAGAGCACAATCGTAGTTCCCTTGACTGGATCTACAAAATACCATGGGAAGAGAAACATCATGCCCAAAACCATGTGAAAAACCCATGCACAAAACCATAGGTAGGTCCGCCCACCTAATACAGGGTCCAAAAACTTTTCCTGGGGCATTTCTGTGGAGCTAGTATAGGGGGGATGCAATTAGTCATGGAAAGAATATAAAACATACCCAACAACTATCCATTGTAGCATATTCCAATGTGTACAGGTGGTGCATGCAGTTAAAGGAAGGACCTAGAGTAATTGTGCAATTTAGTAGTGGGAAATTCCTAATTAATAGGGGCTAATTTCCTAGAGGAACAGTGCAAGGAAATAAGAGCTTGGAGGGCTTGAAAATTGGCTAAGCGTTGGCCAAAATCAGTCAGACAGGCAGAGGGATAGACTATACACTTTCACGGTGTGCTCAGCTTGAGAAAGAAAATGTATTTCATCTTTATTCTCTGATTAATGCAATACATATAGGAAGGGGTTTTGAGCAGTTGATTTCCCCTAGAAAAATATTTGTGCATGTGTGATTTTTCCTTTGGCATGTTTATGATTTGTGTTCTATGTGGTTAATTAACTTCCGCAGATCAGTAGAGTAGCTTTGAGTCTTGTGATTTAGTAAGTTTCATGAGCAGTTTCGAATCTACACATTAATTTATACATTGGGTTTGTTACAAACCTCTCCCCCTTGGGGGAACACTATCATCAGTGTTCAATGACACCTATGACCAGCACACCACTGAAAATATAACATACTACCTATGGAGATTTATAACCCATCTCGTCGCAGTATTTACAATGACCACTATTGGAAACATGATAATCATACAGTTTACTGGAGTTTTATAACATAGCTCATTATGGCATTTATAATAACAACCAAATATATACTCATGCACATTTTCTTCAACCAACAAATAATAATATTGTCTATGGACATTTATAACACAGCTCGTTACAGTATTTACAATAATATACACATATGTACATTTTCTCTAACTAGCAAATGAAAGGATACAGTGTCCGCATTAGTCAAAAAGGGAATCCAGAGGCTCACGCCTCCACCCTTAAAAGTAGTACCAGGATTCACACCCTTCTTGGGAATTCCAAAATCCACTGCCACAGTCAAACCTACATCCAATGTCCAGTGCTACAATCCTCGTGCTACTTTTTTTCTCAATGAATAGTTATCAACTCATTGTTCCAGTGCACACTCCCAGTGTGCTTCAGGTTCCATCTAGAAATGTTAATGACCAAAACAAATTCATTCCTAGTCCTTCCCTTCTCTTCTACACAGTCCCTCGGGAAATTTGGTCACCTCTTACGTGCAGTCACTTGCCTTCAAACTTTTGTTGGCATCCCCTTCTCTACTACGCAATCCCTCAGGCGATCCAGCCCTTGGAAAGATTCCCTCACATCAAAATTTCCAAAAACTAAGGCATATCCCTGGCTCAAAACCATCATACTGGTCATAACATTCTCATAGAAATAAATGGACACTATTGGGTACGAGTGTCCCACAATGGCCCTACTCTTGAATGTTTTACCAGCGTATTGTTGCCTATTCCAATTCCTTTCACTATTTTTGTTAATTCTTGCAGTCAATTTACAACCACCCAAATCGGGAATTTCCCATGCTTTCGTGTACCAAGCACATAATTGTCATTGGATTCAAGAGGAAATGAAATAAATTCAAATCAATCTTCATTGGTAGCTCGTTAATGAGGTACACTTGCAATTCTTTTTAATTCTTGTCACAACAAGCCAAACTAGTTGTTTGATCAAATCATCATGTATAAGCATATCACATCTGGTTGGCTCAAAACGCAACCATCGTAGATCATAATCATAAATCAAATGCAACCATCATAAATCAGAGTCATAGACAATGTGCATAATTAAAACTGAAATAAAATACTTATATTTCAATCGGTTCTTTGCTTCTTGTTGGCATTATTGTCATTGATGGGAAAGGAGCATTGAAGGAATGCAAGGAGCAGTAAGAAGTAGCAAGGCAAAGAGAAACACGAAGGAAAGAAGTAGAAAGGCAAAGAGAAACACCAAGGCAAGAAGAAGCAAGGAAAAGAGAAACACCAAGGCAAGAAGCAACAAGTCAAGGAGTAGCAGCAAGACAAGGAGCAACGGCAATGCAAGGAGCGACAAGGCAAAGAAGGAAAACGTGCAATGAAGAGGCAACAAAGAAGCAAAGATGTGATGGAAAAGGAGCATCGAAGAGGTAAGGAGAAACAAGCAGCAAAAGAAGGCAAAGGAGAAAAAGGAGGAGGAGGAGTTGTGATACATTGAAATATTTTTTTATATTGAAGAATTTGTTGTGATGTAAAATTGTTGATTGAGCTGAAAAGGCAAGACTCCAGGGAAATGGCAAAGACGTTGCAAAGAATATTATGATGCATTAATGATAAATATTGTTATTTGATGTTGGTATTAGGTTGATGTATTTAATCACTAATTGTGGTTCAAACTAATATTAGATGGATTAATTATTTTTGTGCTATGATATTCAAGATACGAAGAGTTTGGAAACAAATAAGTGGAAGGAAAAGAGTCAAGCTTATTCACTTCATATTCCTATGTGGGATAAAAATAGCCAACAAACTATCTTTATAAAATATGTGATTTTGGAAGGCATTAAGAGGTTAGAGAATGGGATAATGTGAGAGAGTTGATTGAGCTATTATGCATTAGTTACCTAGATATTGTGAAGTTGATGTGAAGCATATTTGAAGGGAAGAAGATGCAGAAATGAAGATGGAGATATGCAAAATTTATGACCAGGTAAGCTAGCATATTGTTATTTCTTGTTTACATCAAAGGATGGTAGTCTCCTTTCAAGTAGTGGCTTGATAAACATAAATTTGGAGCCTGTTGAGTTAGGAGCCTCCCGTGGGTTGTAGCCTACAGAAAACACATGGGAGTTGGAGCTTCCTTACAGTTGGAGCTTGCAGAAAATTGAGGTAGCAACCTCCTGTAGGTTGGAGCTGACAGAAAATCAGATGTAATAAGGAGTAGGAGTTTTCCTTTACATCACAACAATAATAATACCATGGTTTTCTCCCTTTGTGGGTTCCCATATATATCTAATGTCAATATGTGTTGTTATATGTAGATTTGATGTTTTGGTCTGCTTATTACTTATTGTTTGCCTATTCCCTCTGCTAGTCATTATTTATTAAGTTGCTCATGTAATGTTTTAGTTAATGATTTTTTTTAAAAAAAGTAATGTCCATGACTATACTTAACTAATTCACCCCCCCCCAGTTTAGTTAATTTTTCATCAATTGGTATCAGAGCGAGTTCCTTCTATATAAGCCTAACCACTTGAAGGTATATTTGGTTTAGTCATGGACTATCAAAGTGTATATGTGTTGACTTCAGCAAACTTTCATAAATGGAGAGACAAGGTTAAAACAAAACTAAATTCTTATGGACTTGGTGTATGGAAGATTGTATGTGATGCTTACTACAAAGACTCTCCCTCTTTACAAGAACAACAGTGGAATGGTAAGGAAAAATGTGTTATGTATAACAATTTTCATAATAAGGATCTTGACACAATAATATATTTAACTTTTGCAAAACAAATCTGGGATATATTGTTGCTCGTGCATGGAGAGTCTAGCACCAACAGTGTAGAGAAAGGAAAGAGAAAGAGGAAGGAGAAAAAACCCTATCAGAAGGAAAGTGTTCAGTTAAATGAAACATATGCATGTGGGAATGTACCTGACTTTCATGAAGAAATGACATATAAAAATCAATTTAAGCTTGACTTATCACTGTCTAGCATAGAAATATTGAAGAATGAAAACAAAGATCTGAAGAAACTAGTAGATGAACCAAAAACAATCCCCATCTCAAATCACAATTAGCAGATGAACCAAAAACCCATACATCAGGCACTCTGTGGACCCACCAGGATTATGAAATAAAATGCATAGAGTATCAGGTCCAGAAGCCCCAAATCGTAAATCACAATAGGAAAATTACAATCAGCTTATCGACCCAAATATTTGCAATAACATCGGACCCGTCGGGGTTATAAAATACAATGGATAAAATATCGGGTTCAAAGCCCATCGTAAAATCGCAATTGTGGATCCCACGGTGGTACTCCATGTGACTGCTCCTGCTATGATTTGCAATTGTGATTTGATCGCATTACAACCTTGGCTCTGTTGGGGGCTAATTCTTTAAAAATTGTTCCTCCTTCGACCTAGAATATGTGATTTCGCAATTGCAGTCGAGATCCCACCGGGGCCAATTCTCCTTAAGCTGCTTCTTCCTTTTGCTCTGATATGTGATATACAAGACCAATGGTAGCCTACCACTTGGTGTTTCCCCATTCGCTGAGAGTGTCTACCACATCACTCCTCCATCCACTTGGACAATTCAAATATAAAAGTTGACCTGCTCTAACTTCTTTATACCAACTTGGATTCGAGTGTTATTCACGCCATTGGAATCATGATGATGAGCACTTCGATCCAATGCTAAGTTTATCTAGATCCTGCCACTTCGAGTTTTGAGCCTTTTACCATGCCACTAGTACCTTTTGAAGATCCACCTGGATCGGGACTAGGCCTTAGCATCCCCAACTGGGATTGACATTTTGTCAAACACTTAACATCGATGCAACCTTCAGGTCTAGGATACAAGACAGAGCATAAATGACTGAAAGAACTTATGAAACATAACTAGAAGGAACACCTCCTTCTCCATTGAACTATTATATCATCAATTAGGTCTTACATCCATCCATTTAACAATTACAAGTAAATAGATGAAATAAACATGACATGAACCATTTATTTAACCATTCTTATAACTAGCATAAAACCATATAAATATCAGATATATGTCAGCCATTAAATCCATATATAAACCATTGCAAAATTAAAAGAACTTAAGTTTTTCTTAACCATAGGAAAATTTGACCATGTTTGAGACTTCGACGTAACTACCAGGTTTGGGAACTATTGTTGTTTCTATTTTAAATCGGTTGATCTTCCCTATTTTTGATTCGTTAGTCTTTTTATTTCTATTAATTAGTGAAAGCTACACTTGATGTTCTCCAACATTTTTTTGAGTTGAAAAACTAAATATTTTTAATCAAATAAAGTTATTACTATTTTTATTATAGCAAATTTATTAATAATTTATTGTTTTGAATATGTAAATGATGAATTATACATATATATGTATATATAGAAGGAGGAAAAATTAGTTTATCATATGAATTGAATTGATTAGAATAAAAGCTTACCCCGGTGTTAAATTTATTTGGAACCATGTTTTTAAAGTTGCAGAGTTATGTAAGTGTAAGATATTTTAAAGTTATGGAAATGGAGAGACAATTTATCACATTCAGAACAGCCATTCCACTCCAAGAAAACAGAAAACAACCTGACTTGTGTGACTTATCACATTCAAAACACCAATTCCATTGGGATGGAGTACTCATCGTTTGATTATTTATAAGAATCCAAAATATGCATGACAAATAGTGTAGTGTAGTATATTTACATTTGTTGAGTTGGGAACAATATAATTGTTTAAATTAATAATACACGTGGGAAATCTATATATATTTTTAAAATAATAATAAACGTGGGATATATATATTCACGTGTGTTTTGAAGCATATTTACAACATTTATGGCAAAAGTATTCTGGTACCGCTGTATCTATAATGGATGTATTCTGAGATTGATTTATCATAAGTAATACAGTACGCCAAGAAATTATGGCAAATTTGCAATGATGTTTATATTATGGAGAGAAGTCACATATACACACAGCATATTGTTGCTATGAGAAGTTTCAATTTTCCTTTTCCTGAGCATCGACTCTTTTTGCTGCTCGCCTGATTTTTTTGATGTGCTTGTGTTGCTGCTTCTCTAACCACCACTGGTGGCATGTATTTTTTATAAAAGCCCCCGAAGCCTCATCGATATCCTCTAACAACATCCACTGCTGCTGGGTATGTTCCATGTACGCTTCAGCGGCCTCGTCGACTAACAACCATTGTAGATGGAAATTTTTTATGTAACAATCGATAGCTTCATCCATATCATTATCTTCTTCAGCAGCAGTAACCTGATCATCATGATGGATATAATAATTAGCATCCGCAGGAACCTCATTAAATATGTCTTCCTCAGCAGCAGCAGCAACCTCCGGCTCATCGACATCTTCTTCAGCAGTAGCAGCAGCGTCATCGATGTCTTCAGCAGCATTATTAGGAGCAGCGTCATCAAGAGC
>APFE031186070.1:5445-15652 GCA_000404065.3 Pinus taeda
GAACTTTTACAAAATAAAGATAATTTATTAATTAATTTATAAGAATATAGTATTTCATTTTGGTTTTTACGTACTCTTCTATATTTCTCTACGTCCCTGTCATGGAAACCATTCTATACATTATGTTATATTAATGACCCATATGATAGGACGTAGATTTCATCTACTTTGAGTTGTCATATTGGTTCCTCATTGAGGGTCTTTTTGGTATGCACATCGCTTCCCTTATCAGATAATGGTGTCTGAGAGGAATTAAGGGAGTACATATCTCTATCACTAGTGGTCGTATTGATTAATGTGTCTAAAAATGTAAATGTATTCAAATTATTATCATCTACCACTTAAAGAATTGGTTGAAACGACTTTTGCACCCATTGCTTCTTTTTAGGTTTCTTCCCCATGTTCAACATTCTTGCATAGCGAGCAAAATGAAGTGACTGTAATAAGGAGGAAAATTGGAGTTATGGAAGAATTTAGCAGTTTGGGGCTTATTTATAACTATGAAAGAAGACAATTATTGAAACAATTGTTGAAATGAAGGATAACTATAAAACGGATTGGTTGTATGTAGGACAATACTGACATGAACGATGGATAAACTTAATTTGATTTGAAATGACCTTTATTCACTTATGGAGACGTCATTATTAAACAAAATATTAAAGTTAACAATTTGATTAATCATTTGTCAAGATTAACTCTAATTCGCATCATGGGAGTAAGGCCACGTTTATGTAATATGTTATAAGAAGGCCATGATGAGACAAAGAATTGTCTTTCAAGAATTTTAGCATCTATGTACAAAGAATATGGCTAGTTTTCAAATATTTATGTGGTGTAATGTGATAGATGATAGCATCTCATAAGAGCATGTATAAATCGTTCCATGTAGAAATAATGGCCATGTCATCCCATGAAGGATATCTCAAGTTGAAGTTAGGTTTCAACATTTAAAAAGGGCCTAGGTCTGAGAACTAGCAGAGTCTAAGAGACAAAATGTTTCAATAGGTTTGTTATAAAGTTTTGTTATCCTGCCATGGGGCTCGTGTAAGGTAAAACACTTGAAAAATGAATGGTCTAGGACAAGATTAACATAAAAGTTTCTAAGAAAATATCAGTGATATGTCGAAAATTTTTGTGTCCCACCATGGGGATGATTAAGAATTAAACATGGAAGGGTCGGCTCAAGAAACAAGAGTCAAGATGGGAACAAACATTGTTAATTAAAAAAGAAGGTTTTGTCGCACCCTAGGGTTTTGCCAAAAGTATTCCAAAACAAGAGAGTGTGGTTCAAGATATTCATGTCTTAAGAGACAAGAATAATTGTTTATTGGTCAAACACTTAAAACTTAGACATTTTTTTGAAAACTTTATAAGTGATTTGTCTATGAAATATTTACAAGGTGGAAATCGATCAAATTATATATATAAGTAGAATATGTAAACTTAAAATGGTCCCCATTCTTTATGGATTAAGTAAAAAATGCGGGGTTCTTGTTTTACTACAACAAAACCCTAAATTATTTAAAGTATTAATCTCTTAATCTATCTATGCATTGTGCTTACCTAATGATGACCACCACTAGTATACCAACATAATATGTATTTAATATATATTGTTACTACATGAATGTTGGTATGTATACTACTATATATATAAACATAATATGTGAGTATATATATTGGTATATATACAATCCTAATATGTTGATATATAATAAATGATATCTATATAGTATTATTTTGGTGTATATATACCAATATATACATACTTTTACATATGTTGGTATATATATGTTGGCATATATATGAACATAATATTGATATATCTATGTGTCATAATTAACATGATGTGACATACCAAAATTGAATTAAGAGATGATTACAATGCCTTGCATATGACCAGAGGAAATTTATGCAATGATTTAGTTGTGGAGCTTACTTCACTAAATAATAAATCTAAAATAGGAAACGCATAGGTTTTAGAACAAGTTGTTCTCTTCACATTTTAAGATCGATTCTTAGCGTATAATATTGAATGGCCAACCTCCATGTGATGCCAATATGGGGGGGTGTTTACCCTCTAACCGCCTACTCCATGCCAAGTTGTTGATAAAAATTGTTGGATTAAGGGGGCATAACCCAGGTTTAGAGTTATTCGCACCAACCAACAAAACCCTAACTGCTGGCCCTTTCAGCAACAACCTATGTAGCACAATATGTAGCCTCACTTGAAGTAGTATTAGGGGACGCTAGAACTAGTTTTCTACATCCATAGGCTTGTTTGATGGTCTTCCTGAGGTTCTTATGGCTTAGATATTCATTCGCGTAGATCTATTCCATCCAACTGTCAACTACTAAAACTCTATCGAAATGACCTTTAGATCGTCACTAAGGTAGTAGATTGTACTTAACAAGCAGAAAAGATACAGACTCACTGCTTTCATGCAAAAAACTATATATTGTGAAACCTTTATGGCCTAGATCTGCCTTTGTGTAGATCTATCCTTTCCAAATAGTTAACTACAACAAATCTATCTAAAATTTTCCCAATCTCCACGAAGGTGGTTAATTATATAGATTATGCATAAACATTACAAATATATCTCTTTCTTGTATAAATTAAGCATCAATTCACATAAACAGACCACAGAACGAAGATACATAAACTTAAACAAAAGTTTATAAACAAGGCATAAATGCATTTATTCAGCTCAAAACAGTCTTTATCAAGATTTGAACATTCAGATAAAAACTTCTTATCCCTGCGCACCGAGCTACAGAGGCCCGTGCACTCAACTGTGGACTTACCAAGGTCTTCATGCACTCAGCTGCAGGAGTCTTCCCCTTTTGTCTGAGTACATGAAACTGACTTTTCCTGCCTTAGCACCTTTTCCCTTACAATAATTCTTCTCCAAATGTTGTCCCCTTAGACTTGCCTCGAATCAACTATATATAGCCTTTTCATTACAATACCATGGTCTGTGAACCATGGGCGGCTTTCAAAAACCATCCTATCACCTACCCATACAAGGGACTAATTCCCCTTTTATTATTACCTAGTTTTGCACTCCACTTCCACATTTCATGGAGAATTTACATTATTTAACAAAAATATTATAGAAATTCACTTTATTGACAAAAATTAATCCAGGGAACGCATCCCAACAAGCCCCCAACAAAAATATGGTAACTCATCCTCGAGTCACTCAGCTAGATTATCCAATTTATTACGGAGGTCACTGAACTCCAACTTCAATACTTCAAGGTATGTTGTGCTCTGTAATGCGACCTGTCGCACTTCTTTGACCAGCTTCTCTGTAGTTGGTCCCTCCATCACTAGGTGAATGGTCCTTTATGTCTGCTCTAAAGCCTTCAGCTATTCCTGGATGGCCAGAGTAATATGGATTGCTTCCTATTTACATGGTTGAATCTGAGCCTTCAAAACTGCTTCTTTGTGTTGCAGGCCCTCAAGCTATGCTTATAGCGGCTTCATTTCTTACAAGCACATGAAGCGTTGGATTGGTACCAAAGTACACACAATTTCCCTGATCTCATCAACCTATTGTTGTGCCTCTCTAATCTTTGTACGCATTCATTGCAGGTTTCAGTCCTCCTGCAACATAGTCCATAGTTCCATTACATTTTCAAAAAGGCCATTGTAGCACGATACTGCATTCTCCAAAGTAGTCAGGTGTTCTCTAATGGCTACGCAATGCTACTCCTTGACCTCTCATGGAGTAGTTGACTATAGTTTCAATTGTAGTTATGAGATCTTCATCTGGAAATCAAAAGTAACTTAGCCTATCTCATCCTTAGATTTTCGCACTATGGCGACTAGTTTCCTAATGATTTTTTGAAGTTTCCACATCCTTTGGAATGTGTAGCTCTAGTACTGAATTACACAATTCTGCAATTGCTACTTCTAGGCTTTGGATTTGTGCTACTAGATCTTCTTTTTCCTTAAGAGTCTGAGCCTTTTTCTGTAAATATCTTCTCATTGTTCATTTTGACTTCATTGATTACCAATAGTGTGAGGACCCCCTGATGAAGCACGTGAAGGGTTTCAAGGGGTAGTGTAACTAAATTCATGCCCATGCCCTTGATCTTTCTGAACGGAGCATTATCTTCCTCTAACTTTGTGCGTAATGTCCCTTCTGGAAAGGGAATGACTATTTGATCCAAATTTCGTTCTGTTTCCATTACACTTTTGATTGCTTGCTATAGGATCACTTGAACCCTACTCGCTTGTCCCATGCTCAGATGAATTATGCCCGTTTGAATCTGCAACTCATGCAAATCCTTTTGGACGGTACCTAACATCTGCATGTACTTCTACTCAAATTGAGTCAACAGCTTCGTCATTGTGTTGTGGACCTTATCCGTGATCTCACCCAAGTCCCCCTCAATGAGGACCATTGTGTCCACGTGTGCATGATTTTCTTATTTTTGCTTCTTCCTAGGTCCAGAAGTCGTCCTCTTGGCCCACTTCTTTAATTTGAAAGGAGTGCTCTTCTTGTCATCCCTACCTCTTTCCTTCTCAGATTG
This sequence comes from Pinus taeda, assembly GCA_000404065.3. NCBI lineage: Eukaryota > Viridiplantae > Streptophyta > Pinopsida > Pinales > Pinaceae > Pinus > Pinus taeda. The sequence goes on from APFE031186070.1 coordinate 9,994, forward strand.
TTCCTACTCTTCAGTACATTGTGAATTTGATGTTTCAAATTCTAGTATGTCCTCTTTTGCAACACGCACTTTATTGATAACTGCCTTAGCAGCAACTACTTTAGCAGAAACTTCTTTCTTCTTCTGATCTGCCAACTCCCCCGCTACTACTTGTGCATCATCTTTCTGTTTCTGTGTAGCTATTGTCTATGCGGAAGAGATTTCTTTGCCTTTTCTCATACTTACACTAAGATATGTGGGTTTTCGCCACTCTTCTAGCCATGTCCCCACAATCTCCTATACATCGGACTCCATAACTCGGTATGACAATTTGTGCCATATCTTCTTAGGGTCCCACCTCATGTGGATGGATACATTATGAAAATCAGCCTTAAATTCCAAGAAGACCTACAACTACTCAAACAAGGTTGGAGACAACCTTGGCCTCTGACTAATTACTGTGTGGAAGTCCATCTCAACCAGTCTCTGGTAGTCGCCATGGAATGAGCAAAATCAGCATCAGCAACCAGGCATAGTGAAATGCCTTATTTTCATTTTGTGCTTCACATAAATTTGCTAAGAATTCCTTGCAGAGATAGTACGCCTAGTTGTACTACACCCCTTTTGTGGACTGTCTAGCCAATGAAGTTATTGGCGTTGGAACCTCATCCATACGACATTTTCTCATGACCTTCCTAGCAAAACTCTGAGCTGAAAACTACACTGCTTCGTCTTTGATAGAGCAAATATAATATATGTGTGACTTCTTGACCAACCCAAACTTAGTTTTCATTTTATCTGATAGCTGCTTCTCCTTTCTTTTTCCTCTAAACTCCTTCATTGCATCCACCCATTTATAGGGAAATTTCATAATTCTGTGGATCAACATGTCTTTTATGGGGATGGGTTTGCCTAACCACAAACACCCATCATGCACCAACACGAGAAATTGGTGCACACAGATGGTATTTATAATCAACCTATCAAAGTGTGACACACACAGCATATGTAGCAATTTGGCCTACTCGACCCCTTTTACCCATTTAATTGGTTCCCGCTTAGTGACCCTAGTCTCTTCATAGTAAATCTTGGTCATGTACTTATTGGTGGCCAAATGTGGAAGTTTCTCATGATCGACGACATCCAAATCCTTCAATGTTAACACAGGGATATGCGCTAAGAGAGCGCCTTCAAATACCACTTATTCCGGCAGTAGCGACATACATATTGTGAACTTGCCTGAATCTGGGTCCTTGGGTACCTTCGCTTTCCCTTTTTGTAGAGAGATATATGCCGGGAGCCTAGCAATAGGCTCACCATCATTAACGGCTAATTCCTCAACTCCATTGTGGAGTTTTTTTGCTTCTAATTCCACGAGTTCATATAGTTTCTTTGCCTTGTCCATCCTCCCTTTCTGTCAAACCTCTGTGGGGTTCTTCCTCGATGATTGGCTCACTGGTATAGGTTGTGGTTTCTTCCAGTTCTCCCTAGTAGCAGATTGCTTTAGCCTAGGTTACCGCAGTATCGTAGGCACATATGGTATAGCTTCCATTGATGCAACTTTAGGGGCTTCTGCTTGATAGACAATGACTTCAGAACTTACAGGTTCAATGGACATCCCTTCAACGATAATGTTCTAGTTCCACTCAGGCAATATCATAAATATCAAGCTTGCAACTAAATCATCCCAAAACTACAGATTCATAGAGTGAAAAAAAGAAGGCTTATACACAATTTTCATAAGGCAAAGTGTTCTGCAATAGATTGACATGCGAGATTTATAGGTGATTTCGAATTCAAATCCGACCATTCCCTCCATTTTCTGATCATAAATGAATCTTTGGCAGTAGATCTCCAAATATTTTCGCCATAAATATCACCTACCCGCTCCTCCTAATAGGATTTTCACTATCCAATCATGAACAGTGACTTCAACGACTACTTTTAGACCCATCTGCATGACACCATCCTCCATGGCACAACCCCTCTGGTGCACCTCCTCTTCGCACATTGCTTGCTTTCCTCGTGCATCCTCCTTATTGTGTTTTCCTTTTCTTTAGGCAACATTTTTTATAGTCCCACTCTCCCTTGCAACATCCTGAGCACTAAGACTATCATGCTACTGTGTAGTCATTGCGTAGGGGTAGGATCCCCTGTGTGCAACTTCAACCAATTTCCATTCACCCTTCCAGGGAACAATTTACCATTCAGCTTCGCGATCTGGACTACGCACCATCAGTGATTTCCTTAATAACATATGGGCCTAACCAATGCATTTGGAATTTTCCCAGAAACTTTGTGAATTTACAATCATAGCGGAACCAAATCGTTCATCTTGAAAGTTTGCAACTTAATATTCTTATAATGCCAGGCCTTCTCACATTCCTTTTTCACCTGTTGGTGAAATCCTGCAAGAAACAAGTCTTGTTCCAACTCCATCAACTACGTGAGCTATTCCTCCAAGGTATCGCGATCCACTAGCTCTATCAAAGCCTCAATGCATAAGCTTGGCACAATATATTCCATGGGAATCATCGTCTTGATCCCATAGACCAACCTAAATGGAGTTTCTCCTATCAACTTCTTGCACGTCGTCCTATATGTCCATAGAACCACTGGGATGTGTATATCCCAATCATTTCTATTGACATTACAAACCTTCATTAACGTATTCTCCAAAATCTTATTGAATGATTCCACTGTACCATTGGCTTGGGCATGATATGGCATACCTTTTGATGGTAAACTTGAAATTCCTTGAGTATCATGTTGATTGTTCAATTCAGGAATGCGTACCCCTATCACTCATCATTATCTTAGGGCACCCAAACCATGTTAAGGCATATTCAAACAGGAACTTTACAACTATAACAGTAGTAAAATCCTTCACTTGATGCGCTTCTACACATTTAGTTAAGTACTATGTCACAATAATGATGTATCATGTGCCTATCTTCCTTCCCAGTGGTTGTATTGGACCTATAAAGTCAATTTCTAATTTGTCAAATACTTGTAACGAATCTTTACGGTTTAAGGGAAATTCATCTCTTTACGAAGGCTTTCCCATCCTTTGACACGCATCACATAATCTACAAAATGCCTTGGAATCTTTATGCATTGTTGGCAACCATAATCCTGCACGTCAAATCTTTTGCACAGTCGTTGTACCTACATAGTGTCGTCTTGCCACTCCTTCATGTGCCTCAGTGAGGATACTAGCGTGCTCGAACTCTGGAACACAGTGGTGTAATATTTCATCTGTTCCCATCTTATACAAATGTCCCGCTATAATAGAAAAATCTATTACACAGACCACTAATTACTTTTTTTATTGAGTACAATAGCTTTTTGGGGCTATACCCATGGTTAAAAACTGAATGATATCAACAAAGTCATCATCCGCAATGTGCACAATAAAGAGTTGCACATCTAACTATCCTTCTTCCAAATTGGTTGGTTCTTCAATTGTCTCAATTTGTCTTAGGTGATTTGGTCCTATGTTGAACCATTTACGCTTCACTATTACTTCAAATTCATACTCTTGGAACAACAACAACCACCTATAGATTACCTCCCCCCCAACACATGCTTGCTGACTAGGTACTTGAGAGCGGAGTGATCTATGTATGTTTTGAACTGTGCACCCAACAAATAACGCTGGAACTTTTGCAGTGTGTAGACCATGGACAACCCTTCATGCTCTGCAGTGGAATAATTCTTTTCATCTTTTCATAATTTCCTACTTGTAAAGGCGATTGGATAATCAATCTCACCTTTTCTAGGCTGGGTCAATACCGCACCCACCGCAACAAATGAGTCATTGACATGCACATGGAACTCTTTCTTCCAATCCAAGAATACTAAGATGGGCACAGTCACCGTCTTGTCCTTTAACACATCACGACTCCGTTGACATTCCTCATCCCAACAAAAAGTCACATCCTTCTTTAATAGTTTCTCCATCGGCACAGTTATCTGGGCATAAGATTTGATAAATTTCCTATAGTAGCTTGTGTGGCCCATCATTGTGCACAGCTGCTTAACATTCTTGAGAGCTTCTAAATTCAAAAGAGATGGAAACCTCTTTTAGATTGAAAAGAGATTTGATCTCTTTGGATGCTTTGTAGTTCCAAAGTTAGAATGGATCTAGTCTAGTTTAATTTCACCCTTTAAACAAGATATGGTTCACATGAATACCATGGGTTTTCAATGCCATGAGAAAATTTCTATTTTTATTTTATTATTTTTACTTCATTTTATTATTTTACGTTGACTTGGTTAAAATGTTTACATTACATTAATATTTTCATTTAATTTTATTTTATATAAAAACAAAATATTTTTTTATTTTATCTAGAGGTTACAACATCTTTACCATATAAGTTAGAGAGCACTTCTCAAGACAAATATATATTTTCATATTTAAGATTTATGGGATTATTAGCTTGTAATAATTTTTCTGGATTCATCCCATCCATATTTTGAAGATTACATTTCTAACTCTTAATTGAGGTTAATCATCAAGATAAAATATATATTTATTTTATTTTTAATTTAAAATAATATTTAATAATTTAATTTTAAATATTCCTTAATTTAATTTTATATATTTTGGATTTTAATCAAATAAATAACAAAATAATTTATTTTATTTTATTATTATTATTTAATAATTAAATGCGAATGATAAATATAATAATATATTATTGATATTTATGATCATGTTTCTAATTCTTAATTGAGGTTCCTCTGCGTATAACGGCTCCTCTGCGTCTATCGGCTGCAGTGATTATAGTGTTTTGCCACATTCAGGCACACAATCTCTTACTTGGTATTGAAGCTAATGGGTGCATCAATTATCAATTCTTTGTGCTATTGAGTCAGTTAAAGGATTGCAATTCTTTGGCAGCCTGAATAGATAGAGGTTGGGGAAAATCCAAGGAGGACTCGTGTTCTCTCTCTTCGCAAGATGATATGAAAGGTCCAGCAGGCTGATAGAAGCATTTACTGCCCTGTGTCGATAAAGTCAGGATCTATTTAAGATCAAAACTAGAGTCCTAACGTCTTTTAGATCGGGTGCCTGCTAGGGTCCTTGTGGAAGTGGACTTCAGCACCAGATTCCTAGCTGAAACAAATCTAACAAGTAAAGACCATGTGTGGAACTAGAAACTCGATTATGAAAGTGTCCTCTTCAGATGTCGATCCTTCTTTGAGACAGGCCATCTAGCCAAAAATTGCCTAAAAGCCTCTAAGAAAAATTATGCTAGAAAGAATCATCGCAGATCTACATGGTGGGAAGGAGCACAAAAAGAACATTACACTATCATCAAGGAAGAATACTCTCTAGAAAACTTTGAATCATAAGAAACGAGGCAAGAAAGAAACAATTCTTAAGACAAGCAAGGGGGAAGCCCCGCCCAACAACAAAAAAGTGAACTTGACAATCCCTCAAGCATCAACAGTTATGGGGATTCGAATACCGCACAAAATAAATCTTCATTTAACAGTAAAGCAGATCTCCCAAACCAAACTTCTTCTCTGATTATCTTCAAAAGGATGAACACAACAAATCGGAAAGCTAAGACACCAATGTCCCAAGAACCAGAAGAGATGAAGGAGATGTAAGATAAAGGAAGTTGGAAGACCATAGAGAAAGAAAAGAGAGCTACAACACCAATCT
>APFE031186071.1:1859-60180 GCA_000404065.3 Pinus taeda
GATGTACTAGTACGTAGGTGCCGACCTACAGAAGGCTACAACCTTCTCTTTCTTCCTCCAGGTACCACGTTTCATAAATTTTTAGAATGGATACTCATGGAACATAACATCATAACTTGAAGGCCATGTTTCATCCAATTTTCATACTGGACCCATCAATATCATTGAAGCACAAAATCAATCACTACTTGCATCATCAATCTCTAAATCACCCAACACTGAATCACTGAAACCCTATTAACAAAATGTAATCACCAGAACATAGAGCAGATCACAGAACTCTGCAACAATATTCAGAACCAACTGTATCATCAAAAATCATGCATCAGAGTGCATACGCTACTTGAAAGAGCCAAACCAGCGTGTATACACAACTTCATCAAAGCGAACCAGTGTATACGTCATTAATTACTTACTTATAACTTCACTGCACTTCTTGACTTTAGACATACCCAGATCTTTTGATATACAAGGATAATACATATGTTAGCAACCAGATCTAGTCTATCAGATCACATAAAGATAAGTCATTATGATCCTGATCTATTATAGATCTCATCCATCAACACTGAAGCTAAACACAATCAACCAACCTGAATATGCAGAATACTGACACCAGTAAACAGTCATCAACAACCAGAACCACTTGTAACTTCAACATCATAGCTCATATGGTATACGCTACTTAGATGTATCTAACCTGCATATGTACGCGCTTTTATCATAGTCAACCAACGTATACATCTATAAATATTCATTCATGAGTTGTAGCTATTTCAAACTTAAGTTATATCTAGATCAGAACATTACATGCGTCAGTATATAGATCTAGAATAAACATGATCAAACCATATAGAGATGATTCATTCCAAGCCATTAGATCCCGATCTATCCTTAGATCTTGTTCTCCATCAACCGTTGTGATTCCTCCTTAGCTCAGATCAAGCAAAGCATCATGAACCCATAACCTGCATACTAGATCTCATACTTCATCAGATATTCAAGACTTTCTCAAAATGCCTTTGCCTAACGATCTTCTTCTCCTTTTATAGTCTTAGGCCTTACTCAATACCATGGTCCAAAACCATTGAGAACCAATACTAGGAACCCAATACCTGGGTTCAACACTTCGGATGCAATACCAAGGACGAAAACCATAGGTCTAAATACCACGGACCCAAAAATAAGCTTTCCCACATGTACGCGCTTTTCCGTGCATAAAAGTGCATGCATACGCATACGCGACTTTTGATCAGCAATCCCACGTGTATACACATCTTTGTATATAGAGAACCTGCATGTATACCCTACTTGGTATATAGCGAACTTGCGTATATACACGACTTGGTACATAGTGAACCTGCATATATACTCTTCTTTCTTCATTCTTTGTAGTCTGATCATCAATTCTTTGCTACTGACCTGCTACACTATAATCTGTCATCTTTCCATCAAGGACAACACTTATATCATAATGCCAACAAAAAGATGCACAAGTGATCATATGAACACACACTCGCATGACTTGACGACGAAACGACCAAACCATCCAGACACACATGTTCAACATGACTGACCGACGGTGCAAGTGAAAAGCACGACACTCATGATTGATCGTTTATTATCAAGACAATGGTTGTGCGACAATGAATGTGACTTTGTGTGTGAGTGCGACAGATTCTTTCATGGCGATCATAAAAAACACATACGAAGCGAATACTTTAAGCATAACCAAAACATGGTCACAAGCTTGACTTAGACATCAACATGCAGAGACTTGAGTGCAATATACAAGCAAGGCGAATGTAAAGACTCACATGAGCTCATGTAGTGAACCCGAGTGGGTGTAGTCATCAAGAGAAACTCTTCAAGGGAGGCTCTGAAATTGGTGTAGGCAAAAATTTTGGAGGGTGGTTATAGCCGCTACAACAGACTGTGAAGTGCATTGTGGATGTTCTTGATGATGCGAAGAAATTTAATAAAGAACAAGGACACTTAAAACATATATAATAACATGAAATGACACTTGGTGACCAAAATTGATACTTGATATGATAGATGGTAAGCTCCAAAATTCAAATGTAGAAAATTTTTGGAGGGTATTGTAGCAGTGACAACACTTAGCGATACACTGGAAAAACTTCAACTTCTCTACCTAGGAATAGTATTTCAGTAAAGGTTCAGCCCTTTGGGAAGTATTAATTCATTAATCAGATTTCCTTGACTTCCCCATTCAACCCGACTATAGATTTAGTATCCACGATCCCTTTTTTTGGTTTCATAGAGAAAGATTGCGCCATATCACAGTTGTTTCAATTCAGGAAACGGTAATATATAATTGCGAGTTTAAGATATTTAGAGTATGAGTTTCATCTCTAGTGTTGCTTCTCTTCCATCAGGCCTGGACAATACCTCAGCATAGTCACTATAAGAGCACAAGCATTTCTTCGCTACTAGTGAGCCTGAATAGTACCTTGACGAAGCTACTCGCTTCACCTCTATGTGCAGGAAGCCTTTCTCTTCTTTTACCCATTTTTATTTTATATAGTAGAACTGTGCTTTGGAACATATTATTTGAATGGGGAAAAAGAGGGATCTCAACTTATTGAGAGCATAAGAGGTTTCCCCTTCATATAAGTATATATATAACCTTTGATATAGGTTTACTCGCTATAGATTTTCCCCTTATCTTATCTCTACTATATTGTATGAACATGTAAAACACCAAGTATATTTAACACCGAGTTGAGGAATAAGGATGCTAGTATAGATACAAGCGTCATAGGTTTACTTAAGGTTTTCTTCTTAAATGTATCATATTTTCTATTTGGACCTGACTTTACCTAAGGCATCTTCCCAAACAAGGAAGAATAATTAATAGGTAGCCCAGTGTGACCATTATCACATCCCTTATGTATCTCACCACATGGCCCTTTTAAAGTCATGCACACACTTTCACACAAAGGCCTTATTTATGTATAATGACCAAACAATTGGAAATTAGATAGGACATAATAGGATACAACAAAGAAAATAACATATAACAAACCAAAAACTGTATAACAATCACAACTAAGTTACTACTAAAAATAGTGTTTGAGATCTCGGCCATTAACAAGAACAGGGTCAGTCCTCCCATCCAATTATTTCAACTTGAAAGCATTATGACCGAGCCTTTGTTCTATGGTAAAGGGGACAATGCACAGATATTGAAACTTTGTGTGTTTGCCTTTCTCTTCGTGGGCTTTATCCCACTTCAATACTAAGTCACCTACCTCAAAATTCTTAGTCCTTGCAGATTTTTTATCAAACCAATGCTTGATGTGGTTTTGGTGCACAATAAATATTTCTTTGGCTTTGAACATTTCTTCCTCAAGTTTAATAAAGGTATCTATCCTACTTTGAACCAAGAGACATGATTTTCCTTGGGACTCTTGGGAGAGTTGCAAGGCCAAGAGATATATATTGGGTGGAAGGATAACTTCTTTACCATATACGAGGAATTATGGAGAGGTTCTGAGAGAGGGTTGGGAGCTACATGGTCAGCCCATAGTGCATTTTCCAAAGCATTGTGCCAATTCCTTTGTTCATAGATTTTTTTCTTTATTATGGGAATAATATTTTTATTTATTTGACACCCCGACCGCTCTTGCCACTACTAGTTCATCTTGTTTGATCCTTGCATCACAATCTATGGAAATAATGTCCCTATGTGTCTCCTCAACCTCAGGCAGATTGGCTTTCCTCCCCTCTTATGTTTCTTGCCATTCAATGAACTCTGAGATTTTGGTGTTCAGATCAGTAAACTCAGTCCTCTGGTCAATTGCTTTATCCATTAGCTGGTCACTAGTGATCAGATAAGGAGTAATATGTGACATCTTTTGGAAAGATTGTTCTTGTTGCTTCAATAAGAGAGAATTAATCTCTAACGCCTCTTTGATAAATTCCTCGATAGTAGGAACATCCTTATATTTTTCTATAGCTTGCTGCAAGTCTCAGAGTTGCATATTTTTGGTTGATATGTCTGCTTCATGGCTTATTTTCAACACCTCCATGCTCTGTTCCAATTGGGCCAGCTGCTCAGCAGCCTACCTGTTCACACCTGCCCTTTCTGTTTCAAGCTGTTGATCGAGCTGTGCAATATTTTCTTCTTTTTCTTTCAACAAAAGAGATATTTCAGTAGCCTTGTCCATGGTACCAGTTGTGTATGCTCCTGTAAACTTTGACAATCTCATCAAGTTTTCAACTGGGTTGGAGGGGACGTCCTTCCAAACTATGTCCATTTTCTCATTCCCAGATGGGAGTTCAAGTGTTTCAATCCTTCTCCTTTTCCTCTGTCTCCTTACTACAACCTTGCGTAGTGGGCTGTAGAATACGTCAAGAGGAGGGATTTCAATTACCTTCAAAATAATTTATGATGTGGGTAGAGTGAGGATGACTTCAGTCTGCTGAGATGTCATCACTTGCTTGTCCATCAGTTCAGAGTCTGTATTCTTATGAACATGTAGAGGAGTTTGATACTCTGTAGTTTCCTGGGCATGTATCATCTTGGGGGTGTCTTGTAGTTTCTTATTGAATTTATCCCACTCTTGTTCCATATTGTCCCCTTTGATCTCTGAAACAATATCTTTAGGTGGGGTACTCATACCCTCCTTTTCGGCTGATTTCCTGTTGGATTCTTTAGTAGTCTCAATGTCTTGGGCCTTCTCTGTGTTTAGTGCTTTCCTTGTATCTGCATGAGACTCTAAGCGATAATCAGGTGCCTCATTGTTGACAGTCACACTGGGAGTAGGCTTGTCCTCGATTTTCAACAAATGTAGTGGGATTACCTCGAGCCTTTTCTTCCTGAACTCCTGAAAGCTCTCAATATCTCCAGGACTCAAATTTGTCCTCGCCCATTCGAATGATTGTTCGAAGGATTGAGCTGACTGTAAAATGTATTCAAAATTATTAGCCTCATGGTTATAAGGCTTGATCTTTATTGAAATGGTGATGTTGTATGCTATCTTGTCTGGATCAAATTGCCTTTTAGGCGAAGTATGGAGCCTAAGACCTTCCAGGCTTACTGATTCCTTTATAGCATGATTAAAATTTGCTAAGGAGAAAGAACCATACTTGATAGGAAAACATAGCCATAACAACCTCTTGCTTTCTTTGATAACTTTAGCCAGTCCTTTTCCCACGGTCTGGTGGGCTATTTCTCTTGCTAACAATTTATCAGAAACATGCAGAGGGAGGACATGTGGGTCTGTTGTGCTACCAAAATCCCTAATGTAGGTGAACCATTCCTCAAAAAAATATTTTCCAACAGCCAGAAGGTCTATAGCAGCTCCTTGGGAAAACCTGGGGGCTTTCTTATTGAAAATTAATTGGTATTAGTGGCAAAATAACAACATGACATATTTTATAGAAATGGGGCACATAATGGGACTCCCAAATTTGCTTATGGCTGAGATGGATAGGGTAGGGGTTCTGCAAGGTCCATTTCCAACTCATGGTTGGAAATTTAGTGCAGAAACAGATGGTATTCATAATGTAGGCACTAAAATAGAATGGAGGAAGGTTCTTAAAACATCACAGTTTTTAAAACAATGTTATATAGTGTTACCTGTTCATAATGTGAAATGTGATTGCGGATATCGCAATATCGCATTTCGCAAATCGTTGGTGGATGACATTGTGGTAGGTATTTTTTACTTGCGACTTTCGCGAATTGCGATTTCTTAAGGGGTTTTGCTCGGTATGTCGCAGTGAGAGGTTTGATCTCATATCACAATTTCTTTAAGGTGTTTATGATCATCACATGGAAAAATGTGATTTGCGATTTGTGATGGGGATCCTAAACTTGGGTGGTTCTAAGAGTTTTTTTCAAGGCGATTTCTTATAGTTAGGATTTATTTTCTAAAGACTAATTAAAAAAAAAAAAAAGTCCCCATTTATATTTCTAACATTAGCTATTATCATACATAAATGGGGGGGTTTGTTTCATAAACAACAATTGGCGATTCACTTGGGAGAACCAAAAATCTCTTATTGGTTTTTTGAAATCTCTAGAATATTCAAAGTAAGAAGATTTATAGGAATAATAATTACATAAGTTATAAAGTAAACAACATTTCCCTAGAATCATAATCACTTACCCAGTCTATTTATTCAACTACTTTACCCTTAATAGTGATAAAAATATGAATGCCTTCTCCAGTCAATACTAAGAGTTTAAAGAGATATAACAGGTGTCTTTCTACCTATTAGATTTTTGGTGTTTTACTCATTTATCATAGATAGAGCCTCTGCTGCCAGCAGGCATTCATAGCCTCAATAGGGTTATCTTTTAACCAACAACGATTCATTGTCCCATCTGAAGCAATTTTCAAAATTCAAAATGATATTCACTTGCTTCCAATCTCATTTGGATCTTGTCTTTTTCTTTTCTTTGTTTCTTAAAAGACATTGTCTAGGCTTGGTAACCTAATAATGACAATGCCACTCACTGGTTGTAACTAAACTGAAATGGCTGGCTCTTGATGAGACCCCCTATCCTTTGATTGATTAGATCATTGGCTATTACCCTATTTTGGTATGCAGTTTTGGTAATATCAATTTAATTATTTTCCTATGATCATGGTAAACAAGCTCATAATGAGACTTATTATCTTCTACGTATTTTATATTTTAGAATTACACTCTGAAAAAGGAAAATTTTATCAGATGGGGTGTGGTTCATTTAAGATTTTTGGATGATAATGATAGAGTTTTACGATATTGATCTGCAGAAAGTCCTTACTAGTTTAAAAATTATTTTCTTGACCGATAACATCACATCTATACTTTGTAAACATAAGAGTCTGTTCATAAAATAAATATTTCAGCAAGATCAATTTTTTCCAAAGAAATCAAGCTCACTCTAATACTCAAATGTCCTAATTATTTCTTTAAGTTTTCCTACTTATAGAAGCAAAAATAAAAAATATTATCAAAGATTTTATTTTGAAAAACCAAAAGTAAATACTACTTAACTTTTATTTTCCTAAGAATTCTAAAGGGAATCTGATACAAAATCAGAAGAGGTTATCTTCTAGGAAAAGTATTTGTTGAGAATTTTCCCATTAATGGGCAATGAATCTGTTCGTCCTGATAAGTCTTGTAAGAGAATTGTTGATTGACCAATTTTATCAATGACTTGGAAAGGGCCAAGCCATAGTCTTTGGAATTTGATATGTTTACCTTTTTCCTCATGTGCTTTGTCCCATTTAAAAATCAGATCACCTACTTCAAAAGTTTTATGACTAGCAGAGGTTGTATCAAAAGAGGCTTTAACTAATTGTTGATGATGGAAGTGGGTTGCTTTAGCCTTATCGCATTCTTCCTCTAGTTTAAGAATCTGGAATTGTCTTGCTTGTGGGGAGGAGGAAGGGTTTTCATTGATGAATTTCACTAGGGTGAGAGATGGAATTGTTATGTTTGTGGGGAGAACAACTTATTTTCCATAAACTAAAGCAAAAGGAGAAGAACCAATGGAGGCCTTCTGTGTAATTTTGTCTGCCCAAAGAGAAAATGTCAATGCTTTGTGCCAATTCCTATGATTTTGGTCAATAGTCCTTTTGATGATTCTGATGAGGTTTTGTTTATCGATTATGCTAGTCCATTACCTTATGGGTAATAGTTGGTTGAATACTTTAACTTAAAACCTCTCCTCAAAGCAAATTCTACCATTGTATTTCTAGATAAATAAGATGCATTGTCAAACATTAAAGCTTTGGATAAGCCAAACCTGGTAATTATGTACTGATCAATGAGGTCCATAAAGCTTTTTGTATTAGCTATATTTAGGGGGATAGTTTCTACCCATTTTGTAAAATAACCAGTATTTGTAAGGATGCATTTGTACTACTTGGAGGAGTTAGGAATAATCTCACCAGTTATATCTAATCCCCATTGTTCGAATGGATGTTGGATGTTGACTGGTTGCAAAGGGAATGCTGGCTTCTTTTCTCTTCTAGGTTCAATCTAACAAGTTTTACACTTTCTTGAATATTCGTGCACATCCTTGAACAATTTTGGCAATAATAACCTGCATGGAGGATTTTGTGAGTTGTGGTATTTCCTCCAATATGTCCTCCAGTTGGTCCATCATGTAATTCCTGCATGACCTTTTCAACTTCAGGTTTTCCTAGGCATCTTGACAATACCGAATCATAATTTTTTCTAAACAATACATCATTGATTATTTCATATTGGTTTGATTTCAATCTTAAATCATGCTTTGTTTTATAATTGAGATGCATAGGGGCATATCCATTCTTCAAATAAAACTTCAAATCAACATATTGCAATTGTGCTTCATTGAGGCTTACCTCTGAAATTTGCACTTCCTTACCTTGTCCTTCTTCTGCTGATAGGTGAGAAGCTCTAGTTAACATCCTGCAAAAACCATGGCCCCTAACAATTTTAGCTAACTGGATTTCTACATCGTACTCTTGAAGCATAGTAACCCAATTGGCTCTTTTCTCCCCTATTTCTCTTTGTATCAATAATTGTCTTACTTCAGGGTAAGTTACTATTATTTTTGTATGGGTTTTAAGAAGAAAAGGTCTGAAATGTTTCAAGGTTTTAAAAACAACAAAATCCTGATTCTCAACAACTGAATAATTTAACTCGACACCTTGCAAGTTAGAGCTAAAAAAAGAGATGGGTGCCTCGATATTTTGTTCATTCAACTGTGTTAAAACTGCTGCATATGATGTATCGGATGAAAAAGTATATAAGACAAAAGGTTTGAGAAAGTCAGGGGTTGTTAAAGAAGGAGCATTGATAATGGCTTTTTTAATCAACTCAAATGATTCTCTTTCATCTTTACCCCACTTGAATACTGCATTTTTTTTAATTATTGCTTGAATGGGTAGGACAATCTGTGAAAAGTATGGAACAAATCTTTTTACAAAATTAATTTGGCCTAGGAATGATTACATGGTCTTTTTATTATGTGGGAGAGGAATTTTTTCAATCTCTTGGACTCTATCAGGATCGATGTAAATCCCTTTCTTGGATACTATAAATCCAAGGAGTTTGCCTTCTAGTAAAGCAAAATTTGGATTTAAGGAAATGCCATATTTCTTGCATCTTTCAAAAATATGCTTCAGATCATTTATATGGTTGTTTCTATCCTTAGAATAGACTGTGATGTCATCTAGGTAAATAACAACTGACTTATTAATCAGACCTTTGAAAGCAATATCCATAGCACGTTGAAATGTAGCACCTGCATTTATGAGTCTGAAAGGAATCTTCTAATAAGAGTAGGTTCCCCACTTGGTCCTGAATGTTGTCTTTAATCTATCATCTGGATGTACAAAAATTTGATTGTATCCTAAAAATCCATCTAGAAACTACATTGATTCGGAACCTGCAACTGATTGCAATATTTTCTCCATAGTAGGCAGAGGAAAGTTATCATTTTGACAAGCTTTATTTAGATTTCTAAAATTATTGTTCTTTTTCCTTACAGGGGCCATATTCAATACCCATTTTGAGTGTCTAACAGGAAATATTATTTTTGCATTGAGGAGCTTGTTCAATTCAGATTTGATTTGACCTTCAAGGTTTGGGTGAATTTTCCTAAGATTATGTTCTACTGGCTTTTCATTCGAAGTCATTGGTATGGTATGTTGAATTACAGAGGTATCATAGGTCTTGAGATCTACATAATCCTAGGCAAAGACACCTTTATACGTTTTTAACAACTTAATGAATGATACCCTTTCTTCATATGATAAACCAAGACCTAGGTTGACATTTTGAGGTTTTTTAGTTGACCCTTGGTTTACCACTTCAAATCTCAAAGTGGAACTCTGAGTTTTGGAGTTGGTAGTATTCTTGAACCTATCCTTTAAATCATAAAGATCTTCCATCTTAACTAAAGACTTCGGAATTGGGTTTTGATCTTGTTCATAGTTGATTTGTAGATCATGCTAATGTTCATCTATGGTATGTTCCTCATAAGACCCTTCTGATGTAAGGAATTATATCGGCATCATTATTAAACACTCTCCAATTTGTGACATTATCGGGAATGGATGGCCTAAAAACTAACTCTATTGAAAATCTGTCTGGAATAAATTCTTCAGAAGGTATAAGCTCGGATGCCACATTGACAAGTAAATCAGCACTTGCGTTTTGTAATCTGGGAACTGAAGAAATGTTAAAAGTAGTGAAATGACAAGTAACATTATGGGAAAGAGATTGATAATGTTTAAGGTTCCCAGACACACAATGAATTGTATTTCTTACCTATTTAACAATTATTTCAGAATCCCCATATACTTGCAAATACATTAATGTCAATGGCTTTATACAACCCTTGAATTAATGCTTCATATTGAAACTGTTGTATTGTTGGTGCATTGAAACTCAAGTCTGCAGGCTAACATGGTTTTCTCTCCTTGCGGGTTGAATAAAATACATCCTGCAGCCGCACCATCTTCAGATTTGGAACCATCAAAATAAAGAGTCCAAAATAATGAATTATCTACAATTTTATCTGCTATATTAACACACTTTGAAGCATTTATTTGTGAAAAATTCTCTATTTGAGACATTACAACATCATTCGGAAAAGGGGACCTTTGAGCATTAAAAGATCCTAAAAATGACTCAGCTGAGTAATTACCAATGATATTATTGGTGAAGGCAACATGTTCATTGCTTCCTTCAAGATCAATGACTGTGTATTTCATGAACTTTTCTCGGTCTACTCTAATTTGATTTGGCTTACCATTGTGTGGCAGCCACATGTGAGACCAGTCAGTTGCGAAGTATCCATGCAACTTTTCAAACCAATCCCTGCTTAGAATTAAAACATAAAATCCAGGGATGTCATCCACTAGAATATCAATTATTTGTGAAACTTTTGGATTAGAAGAAAGCCTAATTGAAACTGATGCTATTTCTCCAAGTACCTATACTTTTGTGCTATCCAATTGAACTATGTGTACTACAGATTTTTGAGGTGTGATATTCAATTTGGTGCACACGGTTCTTGGCATAATATTTGAAGAGGCACCTAAATCAACAAGGCAATTATGGACATTTCGGTTGAAAATTTCATAAGTAAGAAGAAATGGAGTGTGAGAGATAGAACTATCACCTATCAGCTAAATGTGTCGGATTTACTTTGTTTGAAGGTGAGGGAGGTTTTCCCATACAACTTGAGTTACTATAGTAGATGGTAGAGGAGATACAAGAAATGCCTTTAATTTTCTTAGTAGAATTTTTTGTTGTTGCTTGAGTTCAATGAGTTCGTGCAAAGAAATTTTTGCTCTTGTCTTTTTCATATCTTCAACTATGTTGTATTCCAATGTGTCTGAGATTACCAATGCTTTGGATGCATTTGGAGGATCTAGTGGAATAGGGTCAATTTGACTAGTCTTAGAATTCTTACTTACTGTTTTCTCCTTTACAGGAGTAGCAATTTTTTGTTTCTGATTTGTGATAGACACATTAGGAGAGTTTTTACTTCTTGTAGTTACTGGCATATCTTGTGCTTCTTCTTCAGTTGGGAGAATGAAATCCCACATTCCATTTAATTCAACCTCTTCTTTCGTTTCAGCTTCCTCTTTGGATGGTGAGTCTTCTTATGTCTCTAGATTAGATTCAGCATTTGAAATAGTATTTGGTGGTTGTGACGCAGGAGAAGGGTTTCATTTAAATGCGCAAAAAGGTTTCTTGGGATTAGAGGATTCTGCAACCTATTTTTTGCTTTCGAACATTTCATTGAACATGGTTTTTAATACTTTCTGAAGGCCTTCAAGATAGAAAGGGTACTTTGAAGTTTTCTTTTTGGAATCATCCTTAAATGTTACTTTCTTTGACTTCCTTTCATTTGTCTATGATCTCTTTTCTAAAGCAATAATCCTTATTTCTACAGACATGGCTTCTTTCATGTTTTCTACAAGGGTAGCCTTATTGGATCTTTCTACAAAAATCGCAATAATAGAAGGAAGATAGGATATATACCATTCTATTTGTACATCTACTACAGGTTTTGAGGTAGCAGGGATCTTTGTCAGTAACTTGTTAAATCTAGAGTTGAAGTCTTTGATCCTTTCATCTAAATTTGCTTTTAAGCTAGAAAGATAATTAATTCAGGATGCAATGGTCCTATCATCACCAAATTTTGGCTAGAAATACTTCTTGAAAAGTATCCCAATCTCTTATTGAACCTGTTGGGAAGGAAAAACATCAAGACCCAGCAGATTCTTGGAAAGTATAAAGAAACAATTTGATCACAACATCTTCATGTGCAACTCCATTAAGATTCATGGCTAACATAAACTTATGTAGATGTTCTTCAGCTGGAAGACCATCATCAGGATTATACTTAGGTAGCCATTTTTCTGGGTTTGCTGGGAGAGCATTCAGATTAGCAACCAAAACCAACACCAAGATTTGTCCAAGGTTGAGAGGGTTGATTGGTCATGGCTTGAGTTGAAGACTGAAAAGATGGGAAGGTCCATCGAGAATCAATAATAGATGGAAAAGAACTTACTACTGGGCTAGTACTGCTAGTAGTAGTACTAGTTAGAGAAGTGGATAGTTGGAAAGTAGCGGATTGAGTAGAAATGGATGGAGAAATGAATGGATGGCAGGGTGATGTGATCTCGCTAGTATCTGATTCTGATCTTGATGTAATAACTTTCCTATGTCGTGGAGGGATGGGAAACTAAAAATGAGTTACTCCAAGCTTTTCACTTTGCAATCTAGTTAATACACCAGTTTCTCGTTATAATGAAGTAACACTTTCTTTAGAAGCTTCGGGCCTCTCTGGTTTCTCGGCAAAAATGGATATCTATTCCAATTTTTGTATCAAAGAATGGAATTCGGGAGACTCGGGAGAGTAATCTGGAGAAGGTGGTTGTCTTATTACTTCAGGAGATGAGGGGATGCTTCTACAACTTTAGATTTCTAATCCAAAGATTTTGAACGAGATCTAGAAGGTGTAGAAGTGGTGGAGGGGTTTTGACTCTTACGAATGTTTTTCGATTGATCTTTAGATTTGTATGCCATTCATAGTCGGAGGCCCTCCTTCTAGCGCCAAAATGTTGAAGCCTCAGATTTCTGCTGCTCCAACATGAGGGATAACCACCCAGTTCGAACCTTAAGACAACTCCTTTTCCATTTGAAGTGTTGGCTCCGACTAGGGATAATGGGACTAGTTTCCCAGTATGGGTTTTAAAATGAGAGTGGGTGGTTTACAAGTGATTGCAATAGAATAATGATAACTTGAATGACCTATTCTATCATGCAAATCTCTAGCTAACTTGATCTAATATAAACCCGGGTATTTCTGTATAATATGAGATCTACAAAGATATCTGCTTAACATGTGATAATAAAGATCAATCACGCATAAAACAGAGATGATAATGTGTAAAGATAATTTCTTTGACTAAATAGTTAGTCAAAGAAATGTATAAACTATCACATATGTGATGATATATGTGTGTGTGTGTGTGTGTGTGTGTGTGTGTGTGTGTGTGTGTGAGAGAGAGAGAGAGAAAATAAATAATCTCATCTAGGCATCATACAATAGTGAAATTAATGCTTTAACAGGGAAAAGATATATCATATACAATTCATGAAAATAAAGTGTTGTCACTAATTAAACAGAAACATGAATAATCACATAAGATAAAAGTACCATATATGTGAAGTTCTGCTCATTTGACTAATGACATAGATCAACTCCTTCTTTAGATCAAATTATCTTCCAAGTATACAAAAGTGCATCAACAAAGGAAAGTAGTCTGATATTTAAAAGAAATGATCATGTTCCATAATTTCACCAAAGCACTCACAAACTTACAATAGTGCATTATTTGCAAATGTTTTTGATAAAATTCTGGACCCTTTTCTAAATGCATGAGAAGGGTATAAATACTATTCTAGCTAATGTTCAAAAATAGATGATACAAAAATTTGAGGAGGTTTCAAACAACCTTCCTCCGCACTAATCAACTAACTCCAAAAATAAACAGTGGCTTGATGAGCAGAGGCTATGATGATGATTTTTTGTCTAACAGCTCATCCTTCAAATTACATATATCGGCCATCGGTTTGACTTGAGGAGGTGCCGCGAAATGTGTTTTGACCTGTCTTGCGAAAATCACATCTATGAGAGGTGGCAGCATCCATTGAGTCAAGTGGAGAGATCAATTAAGGGTCATGATTTGACTGTGTGGCTTGACGCGGTATTGCCAATATGAGTCCTAATAGGTCTTTGCCAACTTTGCGATTGCTTCCCTTTGAGTTTATGCCCTTTCCTTCCACCTGTTACGTAATTCATTCAAATCGAGCAATTCTTTTGGGTTGCCTTATTTTACCAAGTTGGTGGTTGCCTCCTTTACTATATTCTTTAACACCCCAACCGCTCTTTCCATTGCTAGTTCGGTTTGTTTGATCCTTGCATCCCAACTTGTGAAAAGAATGTCCGTGTGTGTCTCCTCAATCTCAGGAAGATTGGCTTTCCTCCCCTCTTTTGTTTCTTGCCATTCGATGAACTCTGAGATTCTGGTGTTCAAATCAGTAAAATCAGTCCTCTGGTCAATCGCTTTATCCATTAGCTGGTCACTAGTGATCAGATAAGGAGTGATATGTGACATCTTTTGGAAAAATTGTTCGTGTTGCTTCAATAGGAGAGAATTAAGCTCTAGGCCTCTTTGATAAATTCCTCAACAGTGGGAACATCCTTATATTTTTCTATAGCTTGCTACAAGTCTTGGAGTTGCATATTTTTAGCTGATATGTCTGCTTCATGGCTTATTTTCAGCACCTCCATGCTCTATTGCAATTGGGCCAGCTGCTCAACAACTTGCCTGTTCACACCTGCCCTTTCAGTTTTGCGCTGCTGCTCGAGCTGTGCAATCTTTTCTTCTTTTTCTTTCAACAAAAGAGATATTTCGATAGCCTTGTACATGGTAACAGTTTCATATGCTCCTATAAACTGTGACAATCTCGTCAAGTTTTCAGCTAGGTTGAAGGGGACATCCTTTCAAACTATGTCCATTTGCTCATTCCCAGGCGGGAGTTTAGGTGTTTCAATCCTTCTCCTTTTCGTCTATCTCCTTCTATAGCCTTGTGTAGTGGGATGTAGAATACGTCAAGAGGATGGATTTCAGTTACCTTCAAAAAAAAAAATCGATGTGGGCAAACCGGGGATGATTTCAATCTGCTGAGACGTCGTCGCTTTCTCATCCATCGGTTCAGAGTCTGTATTCTTCTGAACATGTAGAGGAGTTTGATACTCTGTAGTTTCCTGGGCATCTATCATCTTGGGGGTGTCTTGTAGTTTCTTATTTAATTGATCCCACTCTTGTTCTAGACTGTTACCTTTGATCTCTGAAACAATGTCTTTGGGTGGGGTAGTCATACCCTGCTTTTTGGTTGTTTTCTTACTAGATTCTGCAGTAGTCTCGATCTCTTGGGCCTTCTCTGTTTTTAGTGATTTCCCTGTATCTGCATGAGACTCTAAGAGAGAATCAGGTGCCTCGCTGTTGACAGTCACACTAGGAGTAGGCTTGTCCTCAATTTTCAACAAATGTACTGGGATTACCTCGAGCATTTTGCTCTTGAACTCCTGAAAGCTCTCAAAATCTCCAGGACTCAAATTTGTCCTCGCCCATTGGAATGATTGTTCCAAGGATTGACCGACTATAAAAGGTCTTCAAAATTATTAGCCTCATGGTTATAAGGCTTTATCTTTACCGAATTGGTGACGTTGTATGCTATCTTGTCTGGATCAAATTGACTTTTAGGCAAAGTATGGAGCCTGAGACCTTCCAGGCTTACTGATTCCTTTATAACATGATTAAAATTTGCTAAGGAGAAAGAACCGCACCAGATAGGAAAAGATGGCCATAACAACTTCTTGCTTTCTTTGAGAAGTTAGGCCTTTTCCCACGGTCTAGTGGGATATTTCTCTTGCTAACAGTTTATCAAAAACATACAAAGGGAGGACATGTGGGTCTGTTGTGCTACCAAAAACCCTAATGTAAGTGAACCTTTCTTTAACAAAATATTTTTTGACATCCAGAAGGTCTATAACGGCTTCTCGAGAAAACCTGGGGGCTTTCTTATTGAAAATTAATTGATATAGTGGCAAAATAACAACATGACATATTTTATAGAAATGGGGCACATAATGGGACTCCAAAATTTGCTTATGGCTGAGATGGATAGGGTAGGGGTCCTACAAGGTCCATTTCCAACCCATGATTGGAAATTTAGTGCAGAAACAGCTGGCATCCATAATGTAGGCACTAAAATAAAATGGAGGAAGGTTAAATGGAGAGGAAGATCTCTTATGTCGATATTTGGTGATGATGGTGGCTAGGTTATCAGATAGGGTGGTGGCCCAATTCATGATGTGGGAATTAACACAAGCATCAATTAGAGGAATCCATTCTATGGAAAACTTAGCACTATTAGGCAATTGTACAGTCTACATAACATAGCAGCTGCATAGTTGTAGGGGTTTGCCAAAGAGGCTATAGGATACATACCCGATTTATCAAATTTGAACTTGTTCTCTAATACTCTCCAGCCCTGAATCATCCTGAGGGGTTCTTTGTTCTTCTTCACAAATAACTCTTTCCGCATGACATGTCTTATCATATATATCTTGAGGGTCAGGTATATGGTACATTTTCTTCAGATCCTCTGCTTTGAATGACCCCATGAGTTTCATTCTCGAATTTCTGAATCACCTATCTTCAATGGTGAGGTTTTCCACCACTCACCTGATCATACCAGTGTATGAGAGGATTTTAGCTCTCACTCCTATTCTATGAAGGAAAGAAAAGGTGGAATCCTTGAATTGGAGTCCCAGAGGTCTTATTGAGTCAGTTGTCGCTCTTGTGACAGTAACATTGGGACGCTCGTCCTCAAGCCTATCGTATATCACCTCCTAAGTTGTTGCACCCCTGTCAGCGCTGTAGACCATATTAGAGAATATAGGAGACATTTCTGTAAGCTTGGACTCTGCAATACTCAGCTTTATTTGTTTCTGCATCACCTTCCGCAATGACATATCTTTTGTAGCTTTCCTGAAATGGATGAGATATATCAGCGCAAACAATATTGGGCGATTAAGGCTGAAAGCTTTGTGAAAATACTTTCAATCATGGGAGGATTTCAAATGAGATATTCAACATTAACTAGCCATAACTTGCCAAATCATTACCTCTCCTTGGACCGCTAAATATTAATTACCCTGTCAAACCATTTATTATTATATTTAAAACACATTTACTTCCCACGCGTGTTGCATGATTCACACATCGCAGTTGTTAAAACAATGTTATATAGTGTTACCTGTTCATAATGCAAAATGTGATTGTGGATATCACAATATCGCATTTCACAAATCGTTGGCGGATGACTGTTGCACAAAAATTGTCACTTTGACATTCTGCAATCAATGTGAGTCTATCACCACTCATACCTTCCTCCTTTGCAAGTCCTAAACCTCAGTTCTTCATATCAAGCCTTGAAAATAAGAGAAAGACCTTAAAAATCTCTAAAACTTTGGTTCTGCACTTTCTCTTAGCATTACCTGCAGTACCGCACCTATTGGTCATGTCCCCTGCGCACCTGACCGCTCTGTCTCTATGTTATGGTTGCGGACCCCTATAAAAGTCAAAAAGGCGCAAGCACCTTCTTAAAAACTCACTTTAAGTCATTTCTGGAAGCTTCTAGAGGGAATCTTGTCGTGGTAAGTTCGCTCCTTAAGGGTTCATGCATCCAATACCTTTAGGAGCTAACCCCTTGATGTGAGGAGCTTATCCCTTTGAGGGAGGACTCTATCCCTTCAATGGTGTACTTGTAACCTCCTTCCTTTGCACTATAAAATGAAGCATTGGGCTGGTTACTAAGGAGGTTGAAAGCTGAATATTTTTGAAGGTAAATGTTGTTGGAACTTAGTCTTCCTAATCGAGCTTTTGAGAGGAGAGATTACATACCTTTTGATCTCATTTGGAAGAGAGTGAGGCTTTTCAAAGTAGAGGAGAATCATGTTTGGACCCTAGGAAGAGCTTGTACAGCATCAAGGCACCAAAGGTTGTAAAGTTCTTCTATTTCAAAGTTAATACAATCAAGTTTATTTTTCTCAATAAGCTGTGTTTTATGGTTTATTTCATGGATTCCTTGATCACCATGATGAACATTATTTATTATATTAGCTATGCAAGTGTTATTTGATGTGTGCTTGTTTGTGATTGCAGGTTCTTAAAAGGAAACTCTTTTGGACCTGTTGGAGCATGGCTGCCACAAACTAGCGTTGGACTTAAGGTAGGGTCTCAAACACCTCTTTAGTTTTTATTAATGAATCGCAATATGTTTAGGGAAAGATAGATTTGCTTGTCTTGCTTGTTGCTAGATCTCAGTTGATACTAGGGAGATCAGTCTTGTCCGCAAGAACAATTTATCCGGCCAACAAATTGGCGACTCCGCTGGGGACTTGAATTTGGTTTTTTTATTTTCCTTTGTCCTTGACTTGAGAAACTTGTTTTTGTTTCTGGTTTTTGCTTGATGTGTGTGGGATTGGGTAGTTTTTAGGTTCTAGATTGTTTTTTTGTTTTTTCGAAATTTTTTAAGAGGACCGCACGTTCTGTTTACAATACAATGCGGACATCTCTGCACTGTTCCTGTAGTGCATAGAGCGGTACCGCATCTGGTTATACTGGAAGCCTGCGGACCTTGTCAAAGTTTTCGAAAAACCTAAAAAAAAATCGTCCACTTAGGTTTAGGTTTCATTTATAGCTTTTAGTGTCTACCCAGATCTGCATGCGTCCTGTCAAAAGTCTCTTGTGAGTAAGTTCCATTGGTATTTTTGTTTTAGGTGATTTTCTACAAGTTTTGCATGCCTGGATCGATTTTTGCTTGGTCTTTGTAGTGACTCAGAGATTAGAAGCCTAAGAAACCTTAAATCACCCTAGTCTCTTTTGTCTTCTTGATGAGTCTGACCTCTTTGTGAAATTTGTCCTTGGTGGGAAATAGATTTCGTTTCTCTTTGCAAAACTTTGAACGAACTTGGTTATAAGTTTTGAAATTAATTTTTATAAAAGAAAACACATTTGGATGTTTTTTGATTGATTTGTTTTTCTGAATGAATTAATCCTTAGTTTACTGAATAGCTAAGTAAAACGTCCTCAAAAAGAATTGAAGCTTTTACTACAATTAGGTTTTTAGAAGTTTTTAAATCTCAAGATTCGTTTTTATATTTTTGAGTGTTTTCTAGAAATTTTAGAATCTCTTTTGAAAGAAATTGTTTTTGTAGTTTCAAGTTTTGAAAAAGAAAATGGATTTTTTGTGAGCTTTGATTAGTAGTCTCGTTTTGAGTTTATTGAAAAAGACAAAAAGGTTTTCTTTTCATTTACATGTTGAAGGAAAGATTTGTTTTAAGAATTGCATTCTCAACACTTTCTTTTAGCTAGAAATTCATTGAAGGAAAAAACAGATTGTTTATCATTTTAGGTGAATTTTTTAGTGTTTTTGGAGTCGAGTCTTCACACCATCAAAATTTCATCTCCATACCTATTGACTTAAGAAAAAACCAATAAAATTAACGCTTAATTAAAAATGGTCTAGCAATCTTTTTATTTCTAGGGCTCTTATCACCAATATAGCTTAGGCTAGTATCTTGGAGTAGGGAGTAATTAACTCTCCAAGATAGTTAAAACAAACAAGTAGCTGTATCTTGCGGTAGGAAATAAATCCAATTGTAATTGATATAATCTGGGAAGCTCCTCTTAGAGGATTCAATCACAAGATCATGTCTGAACCTTTGAGACAATCAAGTCTGCCTCTTTAGGAAAGATAGAAGATTTGCGCATATTAAAAATGGTAAACCTCAGATTAACCATTGTCGAGGAGCCTGGGGTTACTTGTTGGTAAACCTCGGATAGATCATGTCGAGGAGCCTACAAGGGGATTGAGCTTTGCTACTCTGACCTTGCGCGTAGATCGGATCGTAGATTGTTCCCCCAGTTGTATTTGTTACTATTGGTAACCTTAGTGACCATAATCTTAAGATTCTTTCCTAAGGTGACGGTGAAGGATGGGTCTCACTGTACTTGGAGCAGACCTCGACTAGACTCTTTGGGGGGTTCTCTTCACTCGAGATGGTTTTGTGAAGAAACTTATGCCAGTCTGTTTCATTAAGTAGGTTGTCGGGGTAACTGTTCCAACCTCTATTTCTGTATTGAATTCTGCGACATTGGATTTCATAACCAACTAGTGTTTTCGGTACAGAAAGTTAACGTTTGTGTGTGGTTTGAACTCTTAGATTTTTTAGGCATGTGATTCAATTGTTTGTTTCTTTAGAGACTTTAGGTGCTTTTATTGAAATTTTCTTTGTTTGTGTGTGATTACTTTCATCATACACCCAGAGATTATTATCCTTGATTCATCATGTCGAGACAGTCATCCATGTTTTCCCAATCACCGGAAACATTTTTATATGGCGGTCCTACTGTTCTTTTGGGATACCAGTCACTTTCTGGTACTTTTTCAGGAGCAACTCCTCGACCAACTGAATATCAGTTATCACCTGGTAATAATGGAACTAAAATGTTGAATGCAGAGCAGATTTTTATGATGTCTGGTAGTTTTCCAAATCCTCAACCTCAAGGTAGTCAGTTACCGCCTGGGGGGCAAGGTAGTCAGTTACCGCATGGGGGGCAACCTCAAGGTAGTCAGTTATCGCCTGGGGGGCAACCCCAAGGTAGTCAGTTTCCGCTTGGAGGGTTACCTCAAGGTTTTCAACCTTCAGGACAGTACATACCCCAAGGTCAACCCCATATTGCTCGGGATGCTTTTCAATCCCAAATTCAGTACACGCCTCAGGGTTATAAACCTCAAGGTCAGTACCCAATTCAAGGTTTCCAACCACCTTCTGGTTAGTCATTTTTACTAGGAACTGGAAATGTACCTCCTAATTATCAACCCTATGTTCAACCAGGTTATGGTCCGCCTTATGTACAACCTTTTTTATGGGTTCCAGAATAAATATGGTGTGGGATCCATCTTACACTCAACAAACTTTGCAATCTAATGTGCAGTTATCTAATCAAGCTAGACAGCCTTTGGTTTCTAGTCCAACCCAGCAACCTGTCCAGCCTACTGTTCAAACCTCTGCACCTAGTGTAGTTCATCAACCTGGGTCGAGTTCACGTCGAACTCCGCTTCAATCTGTTGCTGCAACTACTACAGCTTCTGGTCAACCTACCCCACCTACTTCTAGAGTATCAGTAGCTTCGGTTTCTACTATTCCTACATCAGTGTCAAATCCTCAAGTCTCTGTGCCCCAGTCCGGACCTATGGTCCAAACTTCCGTCCAGATGCTTACAGGACAAGCTGGTCCAAGTATAATTGCCACGAGTCAATTGTACCAGGGACAGTATCAATCTAGTCCTACTGTACAAAATCCAGTTTATCAGTATCAACCGTACCCTGGCTATACTTATCAGCAGCCTCAACAACCCCAGTTTGGTCTGGTTAATCCTGGTTTTCTGGGAGGTTATAACATTCCTAATGCAAATCTGATTCCAGGTTATCCTGGATATCCTCCTCCTGGAGTTGTTCTCATTACACAAGGTTTTCGTGAACCTAACCGTCAGTTACCATTTATTGCAACTTTGGATTTACCTGATTTGTCGTGCCTTACGAACAATCTGATTTATTATCTTCCGTATTGGCCGCCAATGCCTAATAAGTTGCCCAGTGATATCCCGAAATTTGAGGGTAAGTCAGGAGAGGATTCGTCAAATCATGTGATGACTTATCACCTATGGTGTGCATCTAATTCTATCATAGATGATTCAATTCTGTTACGTCTTTTTCAAAGAACTCTAATTGGTCTTGCTGCAAATGGTACATTGAGTTACCACGAGGCTCTTTTTGTAATTTTAGTCAGTTAACTACTTCTTTCTTAAATCATTTTCTGTTGCCTGTCAGATATGAAAATGGCACAGAATTGTTAACTTCATTAAAACAATCTACATCCACATATATTTCTGACCATATTCATGAATGGCGACGTACAAGGCATTTAGTGAAAGTTTTTATTCTAGATCAAATTTTAGCAGAATGGTTTGTTAAATCATTGTTACCTAAAATAACTGAGGATGTAGCTAAGGCAAGAGTTGTCACTGAAGAGCAAGTCATTGCTCAAGCTCAGTACCTTGACCTCGTTTATACGCAGTCAGGTACTTTACATGAAAAAATCCCTCATCTTCCGAAAACTACAGCTCCTTCAGGGTCTCATGTTGCTGATGGTATGATTGGTTCAGTTAGTTCTAAGAGCAAGAATAAATCTTCAAAGAATTCTTCTCCTACAATAACTTTACCTGATTCCCAAAAAGGAGATTCTTCCGCTGAAGTTTCTGTCGATGTCCATGTCGTAGATTCATCTCCGACCAAATCCAATAGTAAAGAGAAGGGGAGGAATAAAAACAATCAAAATTCAAAAGAGAAGACAAATAAAAATGAATCTATTGACGAAAAACAAAAACCTCGCTATCCTTGTTTCATCTGCAACGAGGATCATTTTACTAAAGAATGCCCATATCGAGCAGAGTTTTCGAAATTTGTTAAAGGTTCTCAAACAACTATTGTCATGAAGGATCCTTCTCCTACTCAAGATAGTAAAGCGGTTGCTTCTTCCTCAAATACCTCAGAAGAACCCATCATGATGATGTCTCATGTCAGGGTTGCGACGCAATCGCAAGATTATGGTAGTAGCAATCATGTTGATGGTAAAAAAGCAGAATCTTCTAATTCAAACCCATCAACTTCAACTCCTCCTGTTTCTGATCTATTACAAATTGAGAAATCCAACCCAGACTTAGTAACCAAACCGTCTGCTAAAGGTATTTTCAAAAATCAGTTGTGCAAGCTGCTCAGGATTATGACATTATTGAAGACCTGGCCATTGCCCCTTCAGCAATGTCGGTTTTGGAGGTGTTGCAATCATGTCCAACATAGCATAAGTTACTATTGTCTGCTTTAGGAATTGTTGATATTCAGGGTTCGAACCTTATAATCTTCGATGTAGAGGATAGTACACCTCGCCTCCCTCATCAAATGGCTTTCCAGATTCCAGTGTTAGTCAAAAAAAGACCTTGCTCTAGGACTGTGATTGATGAGGGAGTTTCTATGTGTATTATGTGGATCCAATGTTGGAGATCGCTTGGTTCTCCGACACTCAATCAATCCCCAACAATTCTAAAGGATTTTGATGGCCAAGGGTTCCATCCTTTTGGTATTTTGTAAGATTTACCTATAGGGGTAGAAGAAAAAACTGTAAATCTAGATGTGGAAGTGGTTGATGCCCCTCTAGATTACAACCTTCTTTTGGGTCACAGTTGGTCTTACGCTATGACTGTTATTGTTTCATCGGTCTTTCGGCTTGTTAAGTTTCCTCATAATGGAAAGATCGTTACAATAGACCAGCTAAGTTATTTCTCATCTGACCCAGCCTCTACTGATAGTGTTCAGCACGTCGGTAAAATGAATATCCCTTACCAAGATGTTGGAGTAGGATTGATTAAAGATTCTGGTTTACTAGGAACTTTTTCCTTCCCTCCTCCCAACGTATCACCTTCATTTCCAAATATTCATATGATTTCATCGAACACTATTGCTTTTGATGATCCTTGAATCATACCTTTCGATTCTGAGGTGGATTCATTTCATGGTGCGATGCCTATGAGTCCACTTGAAATTGCATATCAGGCGGTACAGTCGTTTTCTGATTCTTGACCTATCACAAGCATAGTTCCTGGTCTTGTGTCAAGCTTGTTAAAAAATGAAACAAGGAGTCTTGAGCATAGTTCCTTGTCTTATGTCAAGCTCGTTCAAAAAATGAAACAAGGGTTTTGAGGATAGTTCTTTTCCTATGTCAACCTCATTAAAAAATGAAACAACTCCCTTTTCGAATCGATTATTTTCAAGATCTTGAAAGTAAACCTTCATTTCATCCACCTGGTTGAATGCAATGAAGCTTGGGGGGCATGTACCTCGATTTGAGTCATTATGTTGGGGGCATGCGAACTTATAACAAGCATAGTTTTTCATTTCAAGCTTGTATAAACATGAAACCGAATTCAAGTAAAGTTCTCTTTGGTTCAAGCTTGTATAAAAATGAACCCATACCCGATCTACATCTCGTGATTCCCTTTTTATCCACTAAATTCTGTTAGATGAGCCTTCGTTGTTTTCATTCCATCGCCCCAGTCTCTTTGGCTAATCATACGCTTTCACTTGGTTGTTTTTCCTTTTCTAGGGGACCGCAGTTATGAGTGGTTTTATTAGCCAGCCTCTTGACTATTACATGTTTTGAGCAGTTCCACCATTGCCGGAACCAGTTGCTACCCTTTATACCACTCGTTCCTCTAGGATGATTCCTCTTTAAGCTCTTTTCTGACTCGTAAAATATGAAAATATTGCCGAGTTTTTTCTTTTTAAACTCTTTAAAACGGAATTAAAAGGACGGTCCACTTACAGCTCTTTTCTGACCGTATAAACATGAAAATATTGCCGAAATTTTGTCGTTTCAAGTTCGATATTGGTTATAAAACGACGTGTTTTCAATCGCTTTTTTACTTTTTGAGATCGAATGCACTAATTATGAAAAGTACTCCTTGATCATAACTGTCAAGCGGTTCTCTCAAGTATTATTTTATACTTTTTCGGGCTTGGGGGACACAAATTTACGAAAAAGGACAACCATGGAGTTTTCTTAAGTTTTTCTTATGACTCCCTAAAATTGAAAACATCGAGTTTTTCCTTACTAGACTATTAAAATTTAACGTAAAGGACCTATTATTTTAAACAGGAACGAACCATCCTTCTAGGTTTTGAATTTAAACTAAGTTGGACTCATCGAAGGATGGTTTTAATAAGCAAATGTATCCTCCTCAGTGTCAAAAATAAGAGGTACTTGCCATAAATGTGGGGGAAGGGCGAAAAATGAACGCTATTGTTATACTTTGTGTTTAGAAAACAGTTAACCACTCTTGAACATTGACACTTTTTGTTCACCTGGTTGGAAATCATTTGCCTAATAGTTAATCAAACCATATTGAAAGTCTTCAACCGGTTTCTGGGTATTAGCTTTGGGTCAATTGTCACCAAACCATCTGCAGTGTCATTATGTGTTCAAGAGGTCAGTTCAAATAAACCATTCATTTGCAAAAATATCTGTCATCCATCTTCACCATCCCTGAGTTAGTCCTTGCCAAATACATTTCTTCAAATCTTGATCTATGATTTCGTGTTGTGGGCTTGCCTACGACGGATCGCTTTCTATCGACTCCAACTCATTATCTAGAAAGATGATCTAGGAATTGTCAGTACCTTGAAATCCACATGCCTCAATGGCAGGTTTCTCGCCTTTGATGACATGTTGCATCATTGACCTTCGATCAAAGGATTCAGTGACGTGTTCGACATCGACTCATTTATTCACATTTCATGGATTGTACTGAGTACTTTGAGGGCCATTGACATTATTGGTGGTTTCTCTCACACTTGTTAATAGTTCACATCATTGACTGGTAATCAAGTGGTTTCTACCATGTTCGACTTCGACACATTCATTCACATGGATAGAATCGTACTAGTTCGGGAAGCATAAATCAAGACCCTGTATCTAGTTTCCACCATCCAGGCTGCAAGGAATTTTGTTATTAATTATACAGTGGACTATTCATAAACAGATGGTTGTGCCCATACTGTGTCTACATATGTCTATACTTGTGATGTATTACGAAATCGTTCCCATATCAGAGCAGTTTAGATAGTTTTTTAGTCAGTTTTGATCTGAGTATGGGAATGCCTACCTCAGTGATGATATGTTCATATATATATGTATATATCTTGCATTGAATATTTTTACAGGTTCCGACCGGGTTATCCACGGGAAGATCCTTGAAATGATAAATTACTTCACTCTTCTTAGATGAAAAAACCATCCTCATCTATTATAGACTTCGCACTTTAGGGGGTAATCTGTTGCAAAAAAATTGTCACTTTGAAATTCTGCAATCAATGTGAGTTTATCACCACTCAGACCTTCCTCCTTTGCAAGTCTTAAACCTCAGTTCTTCATATCAAGCCTTGAAAATAAGAGAAAGCCCTTAAAAATCTCTAAAACTTTGGTTCCGCACTTTCTCTTAGCATTACCTGTGGTACTGCACCTATTAGTCATGTCCCCTGTGCACCTGACCGTTCTGTCTTTGTGTTATGGGTGCGGACCCCTGTAAAAGTCAAAAAGGTGCAAGTACATTCTTAAAAACTCACTTTGAGTCATTACTGGAAGCTTCTAGAGAGAATCTTGCGGTGGTAAGTTCTCTCCTTAAAGGTTCATGCATCCCATACCTTTAGGAGCTAACCCCTTGATGTGAGGAGCTTATCCCTTTGAAGGAGGACTCTATCCCTTCAATGGTGGACTTGTAACCTCCTTCCTTTGCACTATAAAATGAAGCATTGGGCTGGTTACTAAGGAGGTTGAAAGCTGAATATTTTTGAAGGTAAATGCTGCTAGAACTTAGTCTTCCTAATTGAGCTTTTGAGAGTAGAGATTACATACCTTTTGATCTCATTTGGAAGAGAGTGAGGCTTGTCAAAGTAGAGGAGATTCCTCTTTGGACCCTAGGAAGAGCTTGTACAGTATCAAGGCACCAAAGGTTGTAAAGTTCTTCTATTTCAAAGTTAATACAATCAAGTTTATTTTTCTCAATAAGATGTGTTTTATGGTTTATTTCATGGATTCCTTGATCACCATGATGAACATGATTTATTATATTAGCTATGCAGGTGTTATTTGATGTGTGCGTGTTTGTGATTGCAGGTTCTTAAAAGGAAACTCTTTTGGAGCTGTTAGAGCATGGCTGCCACAAACTAGCGTTGGACTTAAGGTAGGGTCTAAAACACCTCTATAGTTTTTATTAATGAATCGCAATATGTTTAGGGAAAGATAGATTTGCTTGTCCTTCTTGTTGCTAGATATCAGTTGATACTAGGGAGATTGGTCTTGTCCGCAAGAACGATTTATCCGGCCAACAATGACATTGTGGCAGGTATTTTTACTTGTGACTTTCGTAAAATGTGATTTGCAATTTCTTAAGGGGTTTTGCTCGGTATGTCGCAGCGAGAGGTTTGATCGCGTATCGCAATTTCTTTAAGGTGTTTATGATCATCACATGGAAAAATGCGATTTGAGATTTGCGATGGGAATCCTAAACTTGGGTGTCTAAGAGTTTTTTTCGAGGTGATTTCTTAGAGTTAGGATTTATTTTCTAAAGACTAAAAAAAACATTAAAAAAAGGATTCCCATTTATATGTCTAACATTAGCTATTATCATACACAAATGGGGGGGGTTGTTTCATAGTGCAACATAGAGACAAGCGACATTGGAATGTAAAACTTGGTTATCATGTTATGTTTCATAAATTGGATGACTTCTTGGTTGTTTGCTTGTCTTAAAGGAACCACTTCAGCCCATTGAGTGAAATAATCTATTGTTGTTAAAATGTAACAGTGTTACTTAGATGAATATGGAAACATCTCACTAATAACGTCTAATACCCATTGTAGGAAAGGTTCCTCAACTACTATTGGTAGCAGTGGCCCAACTGACTTTTGATCCCGGCTAACACATCTCTGATATGCTAGGCACTTGTGGGAATAAGCATGAACATCCTTAAATAAACTGGGCTAGTTGATCCGAATTGGATCCTCAAACAATTCCATGATTGTTAAGAATGAATGACAAACTTCAAGAAATCTTATAAATATAATAAATAACCTCTAATTAATGGAAATTTGCAACTAGCACGGAGCAACGAAGACCTTCGGTCAAAGCGCGCTAATCACGTATCGCTGGGAAAAACCCCTCGAGAAGGAAAAGCCCCGAGCGCTCGGTCACAAGGGAAACCAGAAAACCGTGGGAAAGCTTAAAACTGACAAGTGGGTCTCGTGCTCAAAACCGGCAGAATATCAGAGGCATTTCAGGTGGTAAGCGGATTTGACCGAGGACCCAGCGATTCCATACACTGAGTGACGCATGTTTGGCGGGGAGAGAGAAACACTGCTTACATCGCAAACTAATGGTCGAGCAACTCAACCGCACGATATAAGCTAAGACTGTAGAATCTAGGGGGGCTCCAGATCAACGGCGGAGGTTCAACCCGATGGATGACCAGACTCGAGGGAGAAATAAGCTACAGCGCATAAAGATTTGATGTCTGATTTGACCAATGAGTCGACAGAAGGATCTGTTTCGCAAGCATCTCGGAAAATAACGGAAAAAAAAATGACCATTCAGGAAGAACTGACACTTAGTTCGCAAAGAGATAGGTGGCCACCTCTCTGCGAAGCATTATGCAGCGATGATGATGCAGGGCAGAGGAGTCCTAGCGGACAAAGGCAGGTGATCTAGAGAGCCAGGAAGATGAACGAACAGTCGAAGGAGTGAACTGGCTTTAAAGCCACGAGCTGACAGAGACAGGAAAAGAGACAGTGAGGCAGAGAAGCAGTGAAGAAGCCGAAGGCCGAGAGACACAGAAAGACAGGCAAATTGAAAAGGACAGAGAAGTTGAGCTGACCATCAGAGTAAGGGTAGCATCGAGCAGACAAAGACCAATTGAGGTCAGAATTCAGTAAGGGGAGTCTGTGAAATCTAAGGACTTGGGAATTCCAGGTGCCATCCTACTGATTATCCTCTATCAAGCGAGACTCAAATTGAGCTCCTTACTGTAAAACTCTACTTTAAAAAGATAATAAAAAGGCCACCACTGTAGGCTGGACCAGGAGATGTAGCCTAGGAGGATTGGGTGAACCCCTTATTAAATTTTGTTGTGTTTTTGTTTTTCTTACTATGATCTCTTACTGTTTCAAGTGTCTGTGTATTTTGCAATCTTATCGATCCATTGCCTAAGATAACATAGACACACACACTAGCACATGAGTCTGTAATACCTTCATTAATTTCCTGAGGTCACCTAGGGGTGATTTCAAATCACTAGTAATAACCAAACCTCATTACTTTATGTGCAATTGTATCACCTACAAAGTGTCCACCTGTTGGTCCATCTTGCAAATATTTTAATACCCTTTATGTATCCCGAGGCTCTAGGCACCTCAATAAGACACCATTATGGTGCTTTCAGAAAAGCACTCCATGTAAGAGTTGATAATATAGAGATTTAAGGTGATTTTCCCTTTTTTGCCTATTCGATAAATGTGTGGGCAAGGTGCCATGCTTTAGATATTGTCGTATATCTGAATACCAAGACATGGTTGAGCTTGTTGGAGGAACTTGTTCAATATTATACATACCTATTTCCTATTCCCATCCTGAAATATCTTCTTGTAGAGAATCTATTGCTTGTACCGCAAGTTGATAGAGTTCATAACCTTTAACAACATGAACTAGTTTGAACTCCAAATCATATTCTTGTAAACAGGTCATCCAATCCACTCCCTTCTCACCCATCTCTTGTTGTACGAAGAGCGTTCTGACTGTTGGATGAGGGACAAATATAATCATGTAAAATTTGATAAGATAGGGATTGAAATGCTTAACTGCTTTATATATTGCATAGGCTTGTTTATCAATTATAGGGTAGCTCAATTCTGAACCCTGTAAACCAACACTCATAAAAGATATAGGTCATCCATTTCCTTCATTATCCATTTGTGTTAACATAGCCAATAACGTGCTTAATACGGGCAAGTTATCCTCCTCCCTTTTGTCCCATTTTTAAATTGCATCTTTCTTTATCATATCTTGCAGTGGCTTGACAATCAAAGAATAATCATAGATGAACTTATGCAGGAAATTAATCTTTCCAAGGAAAGATTGCATAGCTTTTTTGTTCAGGGGAAAAGGGATTTGAGCTATAGTTTTGACCCTTTCAGGATTAACCTTGATTCCACTTTTCACAATGATGTGTCCTAAGAGAGTACCTTCTGACAAATTGGAGATGTTATTTTTGGGATTCAAAGAAATCCCATACTTGCGACATCGCTTGAATACTTGCGTCAGAGGATGCACATGGTCTGATATTTTATTTGAAAATATAGTTACATCATCCAAATAAACTACTACACTTTGTCCAATTAAGCCATGAAACACAATGTCCATAGCCCTCCAAAAGGTGGCACCGACATTAATAAGTCTGAATGGAATGCACTTAAATGCAAAAGTTCCCCACTTTGTCCTAAAGGCGGTCTTTAGATGATCCAACTCCGCTACTAGCACCTAATTATATTCGGAGAGCCTATATGACAACGAGAACATCTATGGCCCAAATATTCTTTGGAGTAGGTGTTCCATAGATGGCACTAGGTAATTATCCTTATCTGATGCTTGGTTGAGGTTGTGAAAATCGACACACAAGTGTATCTCATCAAACTTTTTCCTCACAGGGACCAATTTGGAAACCCAAGTAGAATGTCTTACTTTAAAAATGATTTGAGCATCCCACAACTTCCTTAACTCCTTTTGGATCAGGGGTTCAAGTGTTGGATGATTTTTCCTCATATTTTGTTCAAACGACTTCACCCCTTATTTAATAGGAATGATGTTATGGATAATACATGTATCATATGAAAGCCTCAAGGAATAGCTTAGCTGGTCGAGTTCCTGTTGCTAAGTATCTCACCTATTGAGAGGTCATGGGGTCAAATCTCCTCAACGTCCTTGGGGTTAGGCCTTGCTAGTTTGGTCGGTGGGTAGATCCCATTGGGTTGATCTACCTGGATTTCCCATGGATGTATTGGTCACTCAGTGTTCATGAACCACCCTTAAAAAAATACATGCATCATATGTATTTGAATCCTCGTATGTCCATGCAAACACATCACAATACTGCTTGAAAAGACAGATAAATGTTTATCATTATTGTGGAGAACAACATGTACCAAGGTGTACATATTTTAAATCATCATGGGTTACCAAGTTGACTTGTTCATATGATAATATTGAGCTTTGAGTCTTAGTTAATAGGTCCTTTGAAACAATTTTGCAAGTCATACAAATTTTCAAGGGACACAACACCTTTTGCCATAGTATTTCCTTTCAATGCTCCAGTTGCTCCCTACAAATCCTTGTTGTGCTCATCTTCTCTAATAACCACATTTTGAAACACGTCCAAATTGGCCATAAGATGCAATATATGTTAGTCGTCATTAAAAACACGAAAGTTAGTCACGTTATCAGGCACAAATGGTTTATAAATAATTTCTATAGAAAAACCATGTCTTAAAGGTGACGTCCTAGTAGCTGCATTATCTAATGTATCTGCAGCAACATTTCTAAATCTAGGAACATAAATAATATTGAATGTTTTAAAATGAGAAATAATTTGCGATACATCTTTCTAGTAATTTCTCAAATTTGGTGATACACAATGGATAGTGTTTCGTACATGACAGGTGAGAATTTCTGAATCACCAATTACCTTAAGAACCTCCACCTTGAGGTCAATGGATTTCTTTAATCCCAAAAAGGGTGCTTCATATTCAATGATATTGTTAGTGCACTTGAACTCCAAGAAACATGATAAAAAGTACCTCTTGTTACATGGGTCTATAAGAACACAACCAACTCAAGATCCATCCTAAGTCTTAGAACCATCGAAATACAAGATCCACAAATCAATAACTACTAAGATAGTTCCTACATTACTACTACTATGAACATATATATTACAAGCTTCATTTTCACCATTTAGACTGCAAGGAAGGAGCTTCGACTGTGTATCTGATGAGATAGGTGAAAGTTGCGCTTGATAGCACCCATGATCAATGCCTAGAAAACAACTTCCAAAAATAATGGGAGTAAAGTTGACTCGATAATTATGTCCTTCAAGTGGTTTCATATTGTTCTTCATATAAGGCCCCCTTTCTACTCGAATTTGGTTTTTTATCCCCTTATATGGAATCCATAAATGTGTCAAGTCAATTGAGAAATATCCTTGTAGCTTAGTAGACCAATATCTACTCACGAGTAAACCATAGGCTTCAGGAATGTCCACAATAACAATATTGATGCATTGGTTTACTCTATGGCTTGATGGAAAGAGAATGATAAGATTATTGAGTTAACTAATTGCCCGAACCAGCAATCTATCCAATTTTATGATTCGTGCACCAGTTTTATCCCATTTAGCATTAATTTTCTTGGCCACAGATAGAGGCATTATATTCACGGATGCACCCGAAAAAACCAAACAATTATGTATTGTTATGAAACTAGCTCACAAAAATATAGAAAAGATAGATCAACACCTTAGAAGTAAGCCTCTTCGAGGGGGAAACCTCCTTTACATTACATAAATGAAAAATTCTTGGATGATACAAATGGCAAGACCTCCTTTCTATATATAGGAGTCTAAGGGTTCATAATATAATTAGAGCCGACATAACAATAATAATGTAAGGGCACAAATATAATAATAGTGGACTTCTATGGGGCACAATAATAACAATATGGGGACTACATGGGCACAACGATATAATAAGGGGGTTGTACTAATAACAATAAGGGGTTACACTAGTAGTATAGGGACTTAACTTGCCCCTCTCCTTCAAAAAGTGTTTTCCTCAACGCTTGAGTAGTTCTTGATGCTTTTTTATAAAATTCTTGTCCTCCCATGTGGGATCTTTAGCGGTGAGTTCTTCCACTTGATGAGATACTCTTAAATTGATCGATTTCGTAGTTGTCAGGTTCTTTTTTCTATGACTGCTCTAGGTTCCAATATGATTTTTCCTTCCTCGTCAAGTTCTGGCAATATTGTTTGAACTGGGATCTTCTACAACTTTTGAATGAGTGCCCCCACTTCTTCGTCCTTCTTCCATTCATCCGTTGCTTCATTTATCCAATCTGGTTGGATAATAGAAATAGCACAAAAAATTTCTTCCACATCCTCATCCTTTCTTGAGAGTGCATCTGCAACAATATTTTGCTTCCCTTTTTTGTAGATGATTTCAAAGTCATAACCCAACATATTTGTAACCCATTTTTTTTGTTCTTGTAAAGGTAATCTTTGTTCTAAAAAGTATTTAAGACTATTATGATCCAATTTTACCTTGAAGTGTCTTCCCATTAGGTAAGGTCGCCATTTCTTAAGTGCATGTAGTATTGCCAACATTTCCTTCTCATAAATAGCTTGCTTGAGATGTAGTTGTAAAAATATCCAATCGCCTACATCAAAACTTCCTTCACTGCGATGTTGATCTTCTATTGTTTCATTCAATTATGCACCAAAGTGGTGTTATCCTTTAAAAGTTGGAGAACTTCTTGTTGATGCTCGATGTGATCTTTCACTGCTTGAATATTTTTCTTCTTGATATGTCCTTCTATCTTGAGAGTTTGAGGAGTGGTAATTTCTTCTAATGCATTACAAGATATGGTTGGATTCATTTCTTGATGCTCAATGTGATCTTTCACTTCTTGAGCATTTTTCTTGTTGATATGTCCTTCTAGCTTGATAGTTTTAGGAGTGGTAATTCTGGCCAATGCATTACAAGATATGGTCAGATTCGATGTGATCTTTCACTTCTTGAACCTTTTCTTCTTGATGTGTCCATCTATCTTGAGAGTTTGAGGAGTGGTAATTCTTGCCAATGCTTTACACGATATGGTCGGATTCATTTCTTCTTTCTGTGGGGTTGGTTCCTGGTGTATATCCTCTTCTTTTGATGTTTCTTGATCCTTTTCTTCCTCCTCTTCATAATCTATGTAAAATAATTTCTTCTCAGCACACTTATGACCTTTAGTGCATTTTTTATCACAATTGTAACAAAGCCCTCTTGCTCTTTTTTCTTCCAATTGTTGTGGTGTCAACCTTGTAGGTTGTGGAAGGATATGAGAAACAATACTTCCATCTTTATAGTTGTGAGGGGTAGACTTCCTTGTTTCCATAATTTTTCTTTGCACTTTTCTCGCCCTCTCCAATGAATCAGGTTCCCAATGACGAACCTCATGTTGAATGTTATCCTTTAAAGTCCCTATGGAGACATCAATCCTCTGCTTCTCTGAAATATCATTTTCCATTATATTCAATTTTTGAAAGTCCTCAATGTTCTCTACCATTGAACACTTTTGTTTGAGATTTGTCAATAGGCTAAGGAAGGTGTTTCTCTTTGTATCCTCATAATGTGTTATCATTTCTTTCGTGAAAATTGACCACGTAACAAGTGGTTTACGAGAACAAAGCCCTTTATACCATAAAAATTGATCTGGTTCTAAATAATTAGATGCAATACGTACCTTTTGTAATAGTGGTATGCCATGTAGATCAAAATATTTCTCCATCTGTAGTATCCAATTTACGGGATCCTTGCCATCAAACTTCCTCATCTTGCTTTTTCTTCATTTTAAGAGTTCGATCTTGAAACGATTGTAACTCTATAATTTCAGATCTCCAAGTTTTGAAATTTGGTCGGATAGTATCCCTCTGAGTCCTCTTTCTAACCTCGAAATTCTGATTAATATTGGATTTTGTACGGAAGCATTATGTCAAATCTCCCACGGTGACTCGATTATAGATTGGTTCAGTAGAGCGAACTTGTATGAAGTGCCACGTGTCACTATTGCAACCTTAGGACCTAAAACTGATACACATAAAACTACAGTCTGCCCTCTTTCTGTAACTTTTTATGAAATTTCAATCTGATGCTCAGAGCAAAAGTTATGATGATTTTCCCAAGGTCACCTATTTAGGATGTAAATCGGGAGCCTGCAGAAACCCTAAATGTCTCAGATTATATCTCCGAAAATATAACGAGACAAGATCTGAAATTCGGGCCCGATCTTCACCAAGATTTTGGTTCAAATGAGTTTTAATTTTAGAGTCTGAACCTTCGTAGAACAAATAGTATAGCGAAAATTCCATGATGACCTGTTTGAGATGAAATTCTGGGCTTGCAAAAACCCTAACTTTCTCAGATCATATCTTCGAAAATATAGCGAGACAAGATCTCAAATTTGGAGGCAAGGTTCGGATTGATTTCATCTCAAATGGTTTTTTTTTTAGCTTCTGAAACTTTGTAGCACAAAAGTTATAGTGAAAATTCCACGGTAACCTGTTTGGAGCAGCGAAACCCTAGAATCCATAGCTCTGATACCAAATGTTATGAAACCGGCTCACAAAAAAGATAGAAAAGATATATGAATGCCTTAGAAATAAGCCTCTTCGAGGGGGCAACCTATTTTACATTACACAAATGAACAATTCTTGGATGATACAAATGACAAGACCTCCTTTCTATATATAGGAGTCTAAGTGGTCATAATATAATCAGAGCCGACATAACAATGATAATGTAAGGGCACAATAATAACAATAGTGGGCTTCTATGGGGCACAATAGTAACAATATGGGCACTACATGGGCACAACAATATAATAAGGGGGTTGTACTAATAACAATAAGGAGTTACACTAGTAGTATAGGGACCTAACATTCATTTTATAGGCTTCTTGTGGGGTCAAATGGGTCCTTAGGCCGACTTTATCTTCTCTTAGGCTAAAATGGTGTGGAGGTTCCATAATTCATATTTGACTTAATACTAAACCAATTTACATGATTCAAAAGCCCAAGAGGGGTCTCTTTAAATGTACAATAAGTCTATAGACTCAGAATAAATCCTAGAAGTCCTCAATGGTGACTTTAAACTAAAACATGGTGACCCAAGCATGAAAACTATACTTTAATAAGTCACAATAACAATAATAAAATTTATTTTCTTTATTATTTTGACAAGTACATTTCATAATGACTCAAGTACATTATTGAAGATCGAACATAGTTACTTTTTCCAATAGGTAGCACAAAAAGGGGAAGAGAATGCTCGTATTTCCTTGTCTCATTGCCCTCTAGTCAGGGTTCAATTTTTCCCTTCACTGAGTTTCCTTCCGATTTTCCTTTGACTCCTGTTAGTACTTTTATCCCTGTCTAGGCTTCTAAAATGAAGTGGCAGTTGAGTAATAAACATGAATATCACTTTTTGAGTTTTCCTTACACAATGTATAGTATCTTGAACCTTGCCATGACCTCTTTTTTAGATTATCCTAGGTCAACACCTTGTTTCTTAGATTCTAGAATAAGCTACAAAAAGATCCTTATTTTCAGATAATTCTGTAATTTCCAAATTAGATTCCACCTCCAAGTTTCCATTCCCTTCCCTTGTTCTCATAAGTGATAAATCCATATGATAACATTTATTAGCTATGTATTGACCTGCTAACCTTTTGTAGCCCGGACCAATTCGACATGCTATTAATACTATTTACTAGTATGATACATATGCTCTCCATTCCTCAGCCAGATCATCGTGCAACCCTAACCAATTTGGTCTTTTCTACTTTGAGACCAAAGCATTGTTTTTATCATAGCATTATCTAGGAAAAATAGTTTTGAAATTGAATATTGTCCATTAACTCCTTATATATCTAGGATTATCTAAACCCCCAACCGAAGGGTCAGTTTGCAACCTCCCCTGCTGAGTTTTACTAACCATCTAATCCAAATTATCCCCTATAGTATGGTATGACAACGGTCTCGAACATTTCTCTCCAACTGATTAAACTTCTTGTGAGAGTTTTTCTTGAAAACCTTATAGAATTTTTAATGTCGAGGGGTTGAGCGTACTTCTTTGTCATTAGAGATTGTGACAATCCTTCTCAAGTGATGATTCCTCCAAGTTCCCTTAGCTACCAAAGCATTTGAAAAAGGATTATATCTTTGAGCCCCATCCGCCCTCTCCCTTTGGTTTAACGATTTTCTTCCACTTGAAAAGGGGTATTGCTTGCTATTCACTTTTTCCAACACACAAGTAGCGATAAAATATTTTTCTAACTGTGTTTAAACTTCAGATTACCTCGCAAAATGATAAAGAGGAACATGCAATAGAAACTGTTAGAATTTTTAACACGTTTGAGCAGTGGCAGTGTTCTCCCATCAAGCTCCACCCATTTTAGAAAAAAAATATTTTCTTGATTTTCTCATATTCATAACTTGTCACTGGATATATACTCATTTTCTTTAATCTTGTATCAAAGATACCTCATACTATCATTAAACTCTTTGATCTAAAAAGAGTTTTTTTTTGTTTGTTTTAGATTAAATTCTCTCCCCCAAGAACTACCACTTTGTAAAATGATAGTTGATTTTTGTTGGCTGATAGGCATGCATTGAGTTGTTCAATATAGGTTTAGATTTATCCTTTATAAGAGGATGCATTCCCCAAAGTAGGGGCGTGATCCCTACAACCCTAGGAGATGAGGAAACATCGTTTGAAACATTTCCCCATGCTCTCCTTTTAGGAGGACAAAAGAAAACACGAGGGGGGTACATTACCTCACCCCCCACCCACCCCCCACGCATCTCTATCTCTTCTCAAATGATTTATAAGCTCCTTTGATATTATAATAGGTCATGGTAGGTGTTACATTCAGATCTGGAAAGAGAGGTTTTTTGTTGGATAGTGATATGGCTCGTAGCACAAACTCTAAGTGCTTCAAGGCATTTTTAGCCAATAGTATCTCGTAAGGGGTGTTGGTTTTTTACTATCAAAATAATCTATGGTGACTAGATTATTTTTTTATCCTCTGGGTGTGTCCATATGATTCCATAAGTTTCTAAATATATGTAGACTCCACACCTCAAACTCATACAGTAGCACAGGGGTGATAAAATCTTGAAAAAGACAGAACAACGTGTTCCGATCCCCCCACCTCTTCCTTGTGCACATATCTCAATTCAGTCTCTCATTGAATTAGTGAGCTCCAATTCTTATTATTTGTATCAGGAGTTGCTTTGGTTTTTTTTTATTGTCACACCACCTTAGTATTTTCTATGTTTACCTTCATCCCTACTTCTACACAAGAAGCTCTCCAAAGCTGGCAAGTGATGTTGTAAGTTGTGAAGTGTCCTTACAGTCAAGTAAACATTATCTAGGTACAATGTCAAATTCTTTTATGAAATTAGTGAAGCAACACCAAAGCTCCTCATCTTTATTCTCCTATGTCTTCTCTGTCATGTGCATTAATGTGGGGCAATGATCTATAGTTGAATGCTTTGGTCTAAATCTTGCATTTCCTTTGGCCTTTTCCTCTCTGTTTATTTGCTGATTTTCCTTTCTACCATTCCTCCAGCTAAATGGGAGAATAATGTAATGATCATAAAGGTCTTATAGTTTCCTCGGTTGTTTTCTATAGTTTAACTCTCCTACCAGCTTTAAAAATGGGCAAAATAATGTTTGTTGTTTAGTTGTATGGGAAACCTTCCTTCAAAATCTGAGTGATGCAACAATATGCTAGCTGAGGTGATCCTTATCCCATTTCAAGTGCTCTACCTGAAATCCTTTGAATGTTTTTCACTTTTCCCAATACCACTCTTCTAATGCCTACCTTCACATTTGACTTTCAAAATTATCCACGTCAAGATGGCTTTTGGTGGAATTTTCCTCAAGGATGGGTTCCTAATACTTATAAATGGTTTTTGTGTGGTTCAACCATTGTTTTGGCGTTATATTTATTTCCTGCCCTGGTTTCCTCACCTACAATCTTTTTTAGTGGCTCTGGGTTTTTTCCTTTACATCTTTAGCAGCTTTTCTTGCTGAATCTTACAAATGCGATATTTTTTTCTTTATGAGCAAATTTTATGCAGTAAGGTTCTCATTCTTGTTTTCTTTTCTGTATGGGCTTCCTTGTAGTCCTTATTAAACTAAGTGTTTACTAGAAAGAAACTTGTCTTTCACATACTTTATTCGTTTACATATATCTATATAAACACAAAACCTGGCATATGTGGTTGTCATTCTTTTTTCCCTTTTCATATCCAAGGATCAGAAATTTTCCTAGCAAGTTTCCATCCCTCTAAAATTTGTTCGCATCAAAATTACAATTGGAATGTCTTACCTACACTAGTGGTTAATTTCGAAGATCCTTCAATTGCAATTGAAATCATA
This sequence comes from Pinus taeda, assembly GCA_000404065.3. Classification (NCBI taxonomy): domain Eukaryota; kingdom Viridiplantae; phylum Streptophyta; class Pinopsida; order Pinales; family Pinaceae; genus Pinus; species Pinus taeda. The sequence goes on from APFE031186071.1 coordinate 40,897, forward strand.
TTTTAGATAGTGAATGAAGAGTCCCATGACATTTAAAAAATATGGGCCTCCATCAAATATCTTACCTCTCTTTCTTACTATAGAGGACAACGGTAAAAAAACCCTTTGTGCATAGGTTTAGATTGATCTTAGCCTCTATCACCCATTCTGTTGATATTTACAATCTGAGAGTTTTTTCAGATGGTGAGAAACCTATGAGTCTCCTAATTAGGTTGAGGTTACTCAGATAATAAACTTTATCTTGAAATTTCTCTAATGTCATTACTTGTTTTTTCCTCATTTCTAACTTCCTCAACCATCCCAAGACAAGGGTAAGATTATTTTTATATTTTATTTATTTAATTTAATTTTTATTTTTTTACGTATTGTTGTGTTTAATGTTTTGCTTCAGAAAAACATTTGACCCTAGCCCTCAAATCATTGGACCTCTAGTCATTGACCCCATTATGCATTTGCTCATTAAACCACTCTAAAATGGGAAGGAATTAGTCCACTCCTTCTTACAACCTTCCAGAATAGCAGAGTGCTTAATTTTCAATTGCTAAACACTTACAGGCTTATGTGGAACACTAGTAAACTGGGATACTGCAAGCAAAGTTGCCAATACAAAAATAATACAAGTAGGATATGATTAGTGATATAACAAAGTTGAACTGCTAGATGGTTGTTAGAGGCAATCTGTAACATTTGCATCTCTCACTTAAGGGGGATAACTACCACCACTATAAAACTTCTGCTATGAAGAATCTTGTGAACACCATACACCACCCTTAATAAATGAAGTTAAACATTAGCATTGGTTGAGACATAGTGTTTGGGGTTCTGAAAATGACACAGTTAGAGTTAATGGGATCTATGGTAGAATGTTGTGAGAGCCAGAGCAAGAAACATTTCTTCTTTTTGAAAGAAATATTGTTATATATGGAGCTGGGATTTTGTCATTGAACTTGGAGACACGGTAGCCTAATCAAGCTTATTTTGTGATTCACGTATCACAAGGATCCTTTTTTGTTGTACCATTGTTGATATTGATCTTCCTGGCATGTGCCATTGTGATCATTGTGATTATTTTTTTACCTTTTATTACTACTTCAAAGTTATCAACTTCTACTCCCCTTTTCCTATTATTTGTTTCAATAACCTACCAAGTTTCTCATTGTATAATGTTTTATCTTGTAGTTTTTGACATTCTATTGTGTGTCTTTTGTTTCCATCTATGGTATGCCTTCAAATTTTGTTTCCTAATGGTTAATAACATGTTATGAGGGGGGTAGAGTATGCACACCTACATAGACTTTAGCAATCAAATTGTTGCACATAGGTGGGTACCTTGTCTCACAAACAAGGGGGTCTCATACATCAATTTGGTCTCTAGATTGGCCATGAGTTGTGACCTTAAAAATACATCATTATTAGTATTATTATTATAACATTATCAAAGGATCTTAACTCAAGTGATTTAGTGAACAATTTGTTTCCCCAGTGACATGGGTTCAAGTCCCTGGAGACATGTTGTAACTGGCCTTTTTGTGGCATTTATGAAATAGTTATTACCCCAATGATTTACCAATTCACCATGAAAAGAAAAAAGACAAATTATTATTATGATAATAATTATTTTTATGTATGATGTTACTCTGGGCAACTTTGGAAACTTTCCCTTGTTAGATGGTGTTGTTAAAAGTTACTGGATTTATTGGTGGAGAATTTAGGAAAATGTTATCTATGTTGTCAATTCTTTCAAACATAAATGATATTACCTTTCTTCTTTAGGTCATTACATTGAATTTCTAGTTAAAATGACCAAATTTATCTATGATAGCAAAGACTTGAATGCAACAATAAATATGTTTTGTGGTTTTCTTGCACAGAGGCCCTTGGAAAATAGATTTGTTCTCTTTACAAGATCTATTCAATCAAACCAAAAGTAAGGCAAGTGGATTTATCCTTAGGTATTTTGCAAAGTGAATTGCCTCTGGTGAAAGCATTTAATTGGAATATTTCAATTTCAAACTAGGGCCTATCTTGCATTACTACTGTACTCTCATGAATGTCAAAAAATCTTTGTGTAGATGGAAATTATGAATGAAAATTTGGAGTTCGGTGAAGAGATCGGTATAATCTATAAGATAAGACAAATTTATTAATGTCTAATCAATAAGTGATTGAGGCGGGGCAGAGTACTCCCTACATTTCCTCAACCTCCCTCTATGCAAACCCTGGTTGATATCCCCTTGATCAATTTGCCACTTTCTTTCCATCCTTTCCGAAGAGAGAATCCACCCTAAATGCCACTAAGACAAACCAAGTGATAAGCCAAAAGTGGCTACCCAAGGTTGGAAGGCTGGGAGCCAAATTCAAATGATAGTGAGCAAGGCCATGAACAAGCCTTCCTAACATATAAACCCACTTCCTTTGAACATATAGTAAAATCGATGCAGAGTTGATCAGGCATGATTCTTCTCTTTAGTGAAAATTCTCTTGCTTTAATCCATCATCAATTCAACCATATCCATATCAATCATTTCTCAATTGTATTTGTGTTGCAGTGTTAAGCTAAAACAGTCTCAGTTACTTGTGTTCTTGCTTAGAGAAACTATTGACTACTAAATTTTAATGCAACAAAAAATGAAAGAAAGAGTGGATGAAATGAGGGATTTTCAAAGTGAGCTATATTATTCCTTTATAATGTCCACATAAATTATATTTATAGTACGAAATTGTGACCAAATGGGGAGACAAGCTAAAAATTGGTTTTGAGCTCCTGTCTAAAATAAATTATCCAAGCGTAAAAGCTTGTGCATTGTATGCATGAAGTAGCATGCATTCTAGTGTCTTGATGTTTTCAAGAAGCTATGCACGTTCTAGCAGCTATATGTACACATGAAATTGTAATGGAAGGATTTTTGTTTTACATAGACAGGTTGCACTGCCTTACACATGCCATGCCTCATAATGAACATGTGGAGTCCAGAGGTCCAACTCTCCAAAGTTAATGGTGTGTTAGCACTTGGCACTAGTGGTTGTACAATGTTTGATAGTGTTGGCTGGACATCCATTGTTATAACCCGCACCTTTATGGTATGATGGATATTTATCGTTGTTAATATAAACAAACAGTTGAAAATCAACTCACATGAGAGCACAAAAGTAACCTAGTCCCCAAAAACATTGATAAAAATAAAAAAGGGTACTTTTAGTGCTAACCAAGTAATAGATCCTTTCCTAATGGATTGAATTCACTCAATCTATTTAACTAATTTCTTATATTTTATCTTCAACATAAAGATGCTTTAGATGTTGATGTTGTATTGGTGACATGGAATCTTGTGTCCAAAAGGTGCATTAATTTCTAATATGAATCAGCCTCTACTAGTTCAAGAGAATGTTGAACTTTATGTATATACACACATTTGGTTGAACTTTCTAAAGTTACCAGTATATTTAATAAGCTTTAAGTCCAACATAAATTATTTGCATGATTTCTTCTTAGTTTTGACATGTCTTATTCAATATTCTCAACTCTTGTTCCTCTTCTCATTTGCATCTCTTTGGACACACTGATATTTTTTAGGGTTTCTCCAACTATGAAAGAATGTATATCCAAATAAGTTTTCCTATAGTGAAACTTACATATTTATTTACAATTACTTGGTGGCATCCTTATCGTGGTGAAAAGTTGTAACTTTGTTTAATTCAGTGTCGGTCGTTGATGATTCTTTGTTAGATTATTTTCCTGTCTCAACTCTAGACCCATTCAATTTTTTTATTCTTTTGTTTAGTGCTAATATTTAGGGTCCTTACTATGTGTCAATGCAAAGGGCATGGTATGGAATTACTTTGCCAAATGTTTTAGTGGAGGGAGGATTTTATAATCAAATTTGATTAGATACTCATTGTATTTGGCAAAGCTTTGTATGCAATTTTACATTCTTCTTTCTTCACTGAGTTCCAATTCTTGCCTTTATTTCCCGTGTTAAGTTGATTCTATGAGTGAAGTGGGGAAAGCTTGGAAAGGAATTATTTGAGCTATTCTGTTGGGTGGTGCTTTCCTTTTTTCCTATCTAGCCAATCTTCTCAATTTAGCTTCAAATTCAACCAATGTATGAAAGATGGTAGCTCCTCATCTCATTTCCCAATCATTTGTCTATGAATCCATTTACAAATGATGGAAACTCAATTTGGGGACAGATACTAAGAAAGAGTTTTGATATCCATGTATTAGAAGTCGACAAAAAGACCAGTGGTTAAGTTTTGCAGAAAGACAATGGATACATCAAAATTAGTTTTGTGATTTTTCACCATAAGTGAATGGAGGTAAGATTAGATAATTTAGGGCTCAACATAGATCCAAAAATAGGGGAAGCCCCTCTATTTTTTAATTATTCCAAAATATAAGTTTCAAGGAATTCAAGAGTGACAAGTGTAAAGTAGCAAAGAAATCAAGGAGAGATACTAACAACTCACCTTTGATGTTAGAGGATGAGAAGCCAGTGGATATGAATAGCAAAAAATCTCTAAGGAGCTCATGGCATAACCTCATGTAGAATGTTGAAGTGGTTATATTCAAAGACAATCCAAAGGCTATAAAATAATGGTAATACTTAGTTAAAGGAAGAAATATGCAACATATTTAAAGTGTTAAATCTTCACTTCTGAACAATGTTGGAGTGTAAAAAATTTAGGTTTTGTGACTGTAAAACCTAGCTGTGTTTCTTATTTTTTAAAGGAGATACATGGTACACTATTGAGACGGATAACAAGTTTTTATTTTGAGCTATATCATTAGATTTTACTACTTTAATATTATATAAAACAATGATGCATATTTTTTGTTGGTGTTTCGAGGAGCATGTGTTTGTAGATTCTAGTTATTCAAAGATTGCAGTTTTGATAGGTATCAATTTTAAGCTATTTAGGGTTTAGTTTTTAAGATATAATGTAAGCCCAAAGGAGTGTTGATCAGTGGTTGTCATTGATGTCAATCCAAGCGGCATCAGGGGCTACCTCAATCTTGCATGGGATTTTTGACTTGACAACTTACTCTATTCTAACTCAAGGATCTTCTAGATGGACTATACTCATCGAGATGTTTCCATTGATATATGGCACGCCACGTAATTCTTCATAGTTTGAGAGATATTCGTGTTTGAAGTTAGTAACCCTAGTTAGTGGGCTAAAAACCTATGGGGTTGTGGCATGGCACTCATAATTGGTTGTGGTCATTGAATAGTCCATAATTAATAATGTTTTTTTTTTGCTCCTAAAATCCCTTCAACGTTCACTTGTTGAGGACCCTCACAACTCAAGACATTCATATAAATAGTGACCCTCATATCGTCATCTAGTAGGGATTTTGTGGTTTCATACAGGTCGTCGTGGCATTTTCTCTATTAAAACCCATTTGATCCGACATCTTGATGAATCTCATGACTGGATGTCAGATCTTGGTTTGTTATATTTTCAGAGATATGATCTGAGGAAGTTGCGGTTTTTGCAAGCTCTAGAATTCCATATCAAATAGGTGACGTTGGGAAAATTGTCATAACTTTCTCTCTGAGCATTGGATTCAAATTTCGTAAATAGTGACAGAAAGAGGATGGACTGTAGTTTGTTGGGTATCGTTTTCAAGACTAAAGGTTGCAATAGTGAAACGTGCCACTTCATACGAGTTCTCTCTACTGAACAAGTCTATAATTCGGTCTAACTCTTTCTTGAAGAATCCAATCTTGATCAGACTTGTGGGGTTGGAAAGAGGACATAGAGGGCTACTAGAGGACAAAATTTCAGACCTTGGAGATTAGAAATTATATATATACAACATATTCAATATCAAGCTCCTAGAATGCAAGAAAAAACATGCATTCAAGGATCACTGCAGTAAGGACAACATATCAACGGTCAAGGGTAAGTCTCCTACAAAAAGGTATGTATGATTAGTGTTTACATTTAAATTTTGAGTATCATCTCTGACATATGTTTTTGGAGGACAATGTAAGTATATACAGGGTTTCGGTCATATCTCTATGTCTCTATATGTCACAGTTAGTTTTGATACCACATTTTAGATGCCCTATTCTTGATACTACACATTTGATGCTACATATTCTTGATGCTACACCGAGTCTGCTAAATCTATATGATGTTGCAAGTTCATGTTGCTTGTCTTTTCATAGTTGATAGAATGGTCTCTATTGTCGTACTTAGAACTTGGTCCATCACAAGTCTAGGGTCTATCATCATTTTTTATTGTATATATCTTTAGGTTAGTTTTGGATATAGTCTTGCATAGAGTCCAGGCCTATATCAAGAGTGGGAGTCTTTGTCTATTGTTACAACAAGTTAACAACAAAATTTACAAGCACACTTCAGGTATGCATCGTAATTTTAATTTGTATTTATTCATTATTATGCACTTACATGTGTTTTGCAGGCAGAGGTAAGTTGAAGGGTATTTTGTTTTGTTTTGGGATTGGTTTCCCCAAGCAATTTTTGCATGCGAGTAGAATAAGATTCAAGTACAACATCAAGCAAGAATTTAAGGGCAGAAGTATCAAGTCAAAGGAAGCATTGCAACGGGAAATCCTTGAAGACATGACAACCATCCAGATATCGTGAATTATTGTTAAGGCTAAGAGTCATCATTGTAAAGTTGTAAAAAAGTCATTTATAAAAGAGTCATCATTGTAAAAGAGTCATTTGCAAAATAGTCATCATTGTAAAGTTGTAAAAGAGTCACCATTGTAAATATTGTAAAAGAATTATTTGTGAAAGAGTTGCCTAGAGTCGAAGAGGTAGTCCTGGGAGGTATAGGATTCAATATTGGGATGATGTCATGGTTCGGTTGCAGGTCATAGAGTGATTGGGTATTTGGTCAAGTACATGAAAATCATTGTACATATTATTATATCATGGATTGTTGTCCCTGGTTTGAGAATCCACAATCTTATTTCAGTCATTATAGGGTGGCAGGGAGGTGCTAGGCAGGTGTATGAAGTTCCCTATAGGTTGGGGCCTGTGAACACTCTAGGGTGGTAGGGTGGAACTAGGGTGAGTTGTGGCTCGCTAGGGTGTTGAGGCGTCCATTCAATTGATTACAGAGGAAACCAGGGTGTTGGGGCGTCCATTCAATTGATTACAAAGGAAACCAGGGTGTTGGGGCATCCTTCCAATGGGAGTTGGAGAAGAATTCTTTTTCTATAATTCTAGTAAGTTGTTGCTTTCATTTTAGTTGGGGCTAAAGATTAAAGAATTTATTAGAGAAGTGTTCGGTGGTTTTTGACCCAGAGGGGGTTTTTCACCTAAAATTGTTGTGCCTACTATGTTCTTTTATTTACTGTTATTACTGCATAAACATTAATAATAAATTAAGATTAACTAATGCTCCGAAAAGATTTAAAAGTGATAATTGCTAAGGATACTAATTCACCCCCACTTCTCAGTATTTCCAACAATTGGTATCAGAGCTTGGTTCCTTCAACAACAGTCTAACAATTGGAAGGAGATAATGGAGTATACTAAGAATAGAGTTCCTTTGTTCAATGGAAATAACTATGCACTTTGGAGTGGAAGAATGTAGGTTCATTTGTTGGTGCAATGATACGAAGTATGGGAAATCGTTGACAAAGGCTTCACACCGACCTAGGATGAACAAGGTAAGAAAAATATGGTATATGATGCAAAAGCTAAAGATCCTATTATCAGTGGGCTTATAGAATCTATTTATCTTAAGGTATTGAGTTGAAAAACTACTAAAGATCTATGGGGAAAGCTTGAAAATATATATGCAGGTGACTCAAAGGTGAAAGAAGCAAAGATTCAAATTTTCAGGGAAAAATTTGAGAAACTTAAAATGAGGGAAGATGAAGATATCGCTGCATAATTTCAGCTTGTTGATGAAACAACAAATACATTGGAAGGTTTGGGAGAACCTGTTGAAACAAAAATTGTTGTCCTAAAGATCCTCGGAACCTTTCCAGTAAGATTTAACCCTAAGGTATCTGTCTTGGAAGATAGATTGAACATGACCAAGCTTAGTATAGATGAACTGCATGGAATTCTTATGGCATATTAAATGAGGATTGAAGAAGAGGATGGGACATCTCACTTAGAAACAACATTTTCTGCATCCAATAAGAATAGTAAGGACATGCAGACTCTGAAAGCAAAAACTTGCAATTGTAAGGATGAGGAAAAGGAAGAAGATGAAGAATAATTCTCAGATAAAGAATTTGCCTACTTCACGCAGAAAATGAGAACAGGTACGGGAAAATTCAAAGGTAAACTTCCATTAATATGTTTTGATGTGGTGAGGTTGGGCATTTTGCAGCCAAATGTCCTCACAAAAATAAGGGTGTTATGAAAGGGAAGAAAAGTCCTAAGAAGTTAAACAAGCAAGGCAAGAAGAAATGGTTTAAGAAAAGTTTCTTCTCCAAAGAAGATAGTTCCTCATCCGAAGAAGACAGTGATAATGAATAAGAATTAAATGGAAGAGTATTATTTATGGCCAAGAACAATAAACAAGGGACACCTAATGAAGAAGGAGATGAAGAAGAAGAAATGGTTGAAGTCAAATTTCAAAAACGAAGTAATTAGGGTTATCAAAGAGCTCAAGGCCGAAAAGAAGCATGTTAACACTCTTGAAGACAAATTGAAGACATAAAGGGAACATGTCGTCAATCTTAAAATCAAGGTTGAAGAATACAAACGATTTGAAGAATCACTCAGGAAAGAAGTAAAGGAAAGCAACAAGGAGAGAGAAGAATTGGAAGCTAAAATAGTTTATCTATGAAAGGAAGTAAAAAGTGGAAAAAATGTTCAAGACTACACCAACAGTTCAAATGCTTTGGACACATTCATTAGTGACTAGCGACCATACAGTGACAAGACTGGTCTTGGTTACAAAGAAAAATCTGAAAAGGAGTCAAGTCCTTCTATGACAACTAAAGAAGATGGATATGCAAAAATGGTAGATCCCCTAGCTAGATCAAGAGATCAAGACTCACAGGAAGAACCTTGGAAGACAGTTCCTTGAAGATGATTTCCTTCCAGGTATCAACCCATCTTTTATGGTCATTTTTATTCACGTGGAAGGTTTGGACATAGAGTTGCAGGATGTCACATGTATATTTGGAATGAATATAATTCCAAGAGATCATTCAGAAATGGATGTTCCAGAACTCAACATAATATCAACAAATTTGATCATTTGAGAGATGATGTCAAATGTTACGAATGTAACGATTTTGCACATATGGCTAGGGATTGTGAAGTTCTAGACAAGTACAACTATTATCGGCAAAACCCTAGAAGCAAATTTGCAGGATCACGAGATAGACACCAAACATAATATTCTATGAATAACATCGAATGTTACAAATGTCATAACTATGGACACATAGCTCGTAATTGCAGGTACAAGATGGAATTAACCATGAATGAAAAGTTTGACAATGAGAATAATAAAGTTTGGAAAGGAAAACATGTGCATGATGAACAAGTACAAGATGAGCAAGAAAATCAAGAAGGCAATAAGGTCCCAATAGTTATGCTTTCATGATTCATAACGGATTGTGAGGAATCAATAGCTGCTTCAGTTAATGACTCGAGTCAAGACGGTGCATTAAATGACACACTATTATGGACAATTCAACTTATCGACTCCTAGAAATTTGAAGATGAGGAGTTTATGCAACAATATATGACACAAGTCTACGATTAACGGACATGTAGTTTGAACAAGATGGCAGTTTCATTACATGTTTAGGGGGAGATGAATAGTTGAAGTCTTACATATTCAAGAAAGGAAGTGTTGATAAGAAATCTCTATGTGAAAGTGGATCAAGACAATCTAACGATTATCGAGATATCTCAACAAGATAAAGGAATATTCATATACCAAATCAAGTACATCAAGGGAATGCTCAAGAAATTCCATATGGAAGATTGCAAGCCAGTCCTTACCCCCATGGTAACAGGTTACAAGTTAATCTTAGAAGACTCATGAAAGGATGTGGACCAAAGGTTGTCTAGATCCATGATTGGTAGTATCCTATATGTGATAGCCTCCCAGCCAGATGTGATGCAGGCAGTTGGAAAAGTAGCACGATTCCAAGCAAAACCAAAAGAATCTCATATAATTGCCGTCAAAGGATTTCTTCGATATCTTAAGGGAACAACGGAATATGTTCTTTGGTATCCCAAATGAAATGATCTGGCCATCCAAGATTATATAAACGCAGATTGGTTAGGAAGTGTTGATGATCGTAAGAGTACTAGTGGAGCAACGTTCTACCTAGGTGGTTGCCTTGTCTCATGGTTAAGTAAAAAGCAGTCTTCAATCTTGTTTCCTACAACGGATGCATAATACATCATGACAATAGCTTGTTGTACTCAAGTTCTCTAGATGAAGCAAACCTTGCAAGATCTTGAAGTTAAGTTTGATGAGCCTATTCCCATATTCTAAGATAACACTAGTTCCATCAGTATCTCCAAAAATCTTGTGATGCATTCCAAAAGAAAGCACATTTCGATCAAATATCATTTCGTTAGAGCGCAGGTCGCCGAAAAGAATATCAAGCTTGAATATGTTGGCACAAAGGAACAAATTGCTGACATCTTTACCAAAGTATTACCTCGTGAAGCATTTGAGTATCTTCACGAAAAGCTTTGGATTCTCCCAAGTTCTCAATATAATCTTGCTCTTATGTAACTAAGTAGAAAGGGGGAGTGGAGATGTGTATAGGTCCGCAGGATGACAGTTTATCAGGGAGAGTTACCCTTTGCCATTGATGACAAAGGGGGAGAGAAGGAACTAAGAAGAGGTGTCATGATCACAGGGGGAGTACTTGTGTTTCCATCAATGCCAAATGGGGAGATTGTTGATCAGTGGTTGTCATTGATGTCAACCTAAGTAGCACTAGGGGCTACCCTGATCTTGCATGGGCATTTTGACTTGACAACTTACTCTATTTTGAGTCAAGGATATCCTATATGTATTCTAATCATCAAGATGTTTCGTTGATATATGGTACACCATGTAATTCTTCACGGTTTGAGAGATATTTGTGTTTGAAGTTAGTAACCCTAGTTAGTGGGCTAAAACCCTAGGGGGTTGCGGCACGGCACTCATAATTGGTTGTGGTAATTGAATACTCAATAATTAATAATGTTTTTTTTTTCTCCTAGAATCCATTCAATGTTCACTTGTTGAGGACCCTCTCAACTCAAGACATTCATATAAATAGTGACCCTCATATCCTCCTCTAGTAGGGATATTGTGGCTTCAAACAGGGCATCATGGAGTTTTCGCTAAATTTTTTTTTATGCGACGCTTAAGAAGATGAAATTAAAACCCATTTGAGCCAAAATCTTGATGAATCTCATGATTGAATTTCAGATCTTGGTTCACTATAGTTTCGGAGATATGATATGAGGAAGTTAAGGTTTTTGCAGGCTCCCCGAATTCCATGTCAAATAGGAGACGTTGGGAAAATCGTCATAACTTTCTCTTTGAGAATTGGATTCAAATTTCATAAATAGTGACAAAAATAGGATGAGCTGTAGTTTGGTGGGTATCATTTTCGGGGCTGAAGGTCATAACACTAACACGTGGTACTTCGTACAATTTCATTATACTAAACCCGTCTATAATCAGGTCTGTTACACTGAAATTTGTCACCATGACTATCTGTAGTTAATATGGCTCAATCAATAGTCATATTATCCTCCTTGTCAGGCCTTATACCTCTGCTCTTCATGTCAAACTTCAAAAAAGAGAGAAAGTCACTAAAAAACATGTTTATCTCTGGGTACGCAGGTTCTCTCTACCTTGCCTGCGTGTACGCATCCCAAGCTCATTGTACCTGCGTACTTGTACACTCTGTAAGTCAAGGGATGGGTGCGTACTCCTCTAAAGGTCAAAAGGCGCGAGTTTCATCTTAAAAAAGTTACTTGTGGTCACTTCTAGAGCTTTCTAGAAGAGTGTTTGACGTGTATTGAGCGCCTCCAGATGGTTCTTGCATCCCTATGATAGAGGAACTTATCCCATCAAGAGAGGAGCTACCCCATCCAAAAGAGGGAGTATCCCATTGATGTTGGAACTGAATAACTTCCTCTAAGAACACTATAAATACAGGCATTGGGCCAGAGGAGGGGAGGTTGAAAGCTGAACATTCCAAAGGGTAAATGCTGCTGGAATTAGGACTTCCATTGTTAACTTGTGAGGAGAGATTACCATCCTTGCTTGTTGCCATATTGGAAGTGGGTGAGCTTGTCAAAGTAGAGGAAATCTCTTGTTGGACCCTGGGAGGAGCTTGCACAACACCAAGGCTCAGGTTGTAATGGTTCCTTTTGTTTCTTTAATACAAATAAGTCCATTCTTCTCAATGATTTGTTGTTAATGAATTATTTCATGTACTCCTTGGTCTATATGTTGAATATGCTTTGTTTTAGGGAATATTCAGGTGTTATGTAATCGTTTGATCGTTAGTGTATGCAGGTTTCAAAGTGAAGGAGGAGCTCATCCGGATCAGCGAGGCTGGATTGCTACAACGAGCATTGGACTTGAGGTAAGATCGAAAAACACATGGTTTCTCATAGAATAATGTATGTTTAGAGAAGGATTGCTCTTAATTGTCTTGTTTGTCACTAGAGAGTCTTAGACTCCTAGGGAGGTTAGTTTTGTCCGCAAAAATAACTCTTTCCGCATGACAAGGTCAGTGTGGGAGATTGGACATAAATCTTCCTTTAAGAATCCAATCTTGTCTAGACCTATGGGGTTGGAAAGAGGACTCAGATGACTACCACAGGACGAAATATCAGACCTTGGAGATCCGAAATTACATATATACAATAGATTCAATATCGAGCTCCTAGAAGGAAAGAAAAAGCATGCATTCATGGATCAATGCAGTAAGGACCACACATCAACAGTCAAGGGTAAGTATCCTACAACAAGGTATGTATTATTAGTTTTTAAATTTGAATTTTGAGTATCATCTTTGACATATATTTTTGCAGGACAACGTAAGTATATACAAGGTCTCAGTTATATCTCTTTGTTTCTATATGTCACAGTTAGTTTTGATACCACATTTTGGATGTCCTATTCTTGATACTACACATTTGATACTACATATTCTTGATGCTACACCAAGTCTACTAAATCTATATGATGTTGTAAGTTCATGTTACTTGTCTTGTCATAGTTGATAGAATGGTCTCTGTTATTGTACTCAGAACTTGGTCCATCACAAGTCTAGGGTTTGTCATAAGTTTTTATTGTATATATCTTTAGGTCAGTTTTGGATATAGTCTTGCATAGATTCCATGCCTATATCAAGAGTGGGAGTCTTTTTCTACTGCTGCAACAAGTCAACAACAAAAGGGACAAGCACACGACAGGTACACATTATAATTATAATTTGTATTTATTCATTATTATGCACTTACATGTGTTCTGCACGCATAGGTAAGTTGAAGGGTATTTTGTTTTCTTTTGGGATTGGTTTCAGTGGGAAAATTTTCCATGCAGGTAGAAGAATATTCAAGTACAACATCAAGCAAGAATTCAAGAGAAGAAGTATCAAATCAAAGGAAGCATTGCAATGGGACATCTTTGAAGACATCTCAGCCATCCAGATACCGTGAAGTATTGTTAAGGCCAAGAGTCATCATTGTAAAGTTGTAAAAGAGTCATTTATAAAAGAGTCATCATTGTAAAAGAGTAATTTTTAAAAGAGCCATCATTGTAAAGTTGTAAAATAGTCATCATTGTAAAGATTGTAAAAGAGTCATTTGTGAAAGAGTCATGCTGCCTAGAGTCAAAGAGGCAGTGTTGGGAGGTATAGGAGTCACTGTTGGGATGATGTCATGGTTGGGTTGCATGTCATAGAGTGATTGGGTATTTGGTCAAGTACTCAAAAATCATTGTACAACTTATTATATTGTGGATTGTTGTCCCTAGTTTGAAAATCCACAATCTTGTCTTATTTCAATCATTATAGGGTGGCAGGGAGGTGCTTGGTAGGTGTATAAAATCACCTACAGGTTGGGGCCTGTGAACACTTCAGTGTGGTAGGGTGTTGCTAGGGTGAGTTGTGGCTCTCTGGGGTGTTGGGGCATCCATTTAGTTGATTACTGAAGAAACTAGGGCATTGGGGCATCCTTCCAATGGGAGCTGGAGAAGAATTCTTTTCTATAATTCTAGGAAGTTGTTGCTTTCATTTCTGTTGGGGTTGAAGATTAAAGGATTTATTAGAAAAATGTTCGGTGGTTTATGACTCGGAGGGGGTTTTCCACCTAAAATTCTTGTGCCTACTGTGTTCTTTTATTTACTATTATTACTGCATAAACATTAATACTAATTGAAGATTAACTAATTCTCTAAAAAGATTTAAAAGTGCTAATTGCTAAGGAATATTGATTCACCCCCCCTCTCTGTATTTCCAACAAGGAGCACCTCACACCCTATACCAGAAACTTTTGATTTGGAAAATATGTTTGACAAACATAATGTGGATATTGAATCACAAATTTATCCTGGTCATCCACTGAATCTCATGGATGCTCAATGTTTTTCCTATTATCAAGCTAAGGGAGAATACCAAGCTGTAGTTTCAGAAACATAGGAAGTCAATCTAGTGGTAGTATTTCTTTTGTCAATGGGTTAGGCCACTGTAAGTGCAACAAATTCAGATATTTCAACAGATCAAGGATGCACTTCTAAACATAAAATGGTTATTGGATGGAATCCAGTTTCAAATGTGTAGTCAACTTCAAGGTTTGAAAGTAAAGTGGTGGAATCACATGTCCTTCATTCTGAAAGTATGTCTGTGGATGCCCTCAACAACCAGGTCATGAAGGATTCTTTACATCTCTTTTCAGTTTGTAATTATGGAACTACTTCTGATGGTAATAATTATAGCTTCAACACAAATGAAAATGAAGGGAAACCATTCATGGATTTAAGATGTTGTCCTCACCCAACTCAATTGGCTGGATCATAATCTGAACAAGTGACTTCTTCTTGTAGCAATGTGGGTAGATGCATGCCAAAGAACTATCATGGACGTGCAAATTATCCTATGGATGGCATACTAGGATCCTGTAGAAGAAATACTTTGGAAAGCATTTCAGGTCCATCATCTTTATATGTCCTCCATGTTCTTCATAGTGGGATGATGGCCACCTTCGGCTTACAGCTCCTGGATGACACACCATTAAGAACAATCTAAATATTCCTTCTTATCACTGTAACAATTCTTGCTATTAGGATTATATAAGAACTAGTCATACCTAGGGGTATTGTAGGTGATGCGGGTACATATTTCAGAGGTTTATCTATGGATGGGAAATCAAAATCTCCCTATAGAGTTGTTCGAGAAAGACACATCCCTCCACATCAACAAGAACAAAGTTTACCTCAAATATGGACATTTGGAAATGTTGAAAGGTATATACCTGACTTGCAGCCAAATTATTCACATCCCAAGAGACTATTTTCAGGTGAACTTATAATTTATGTGAACTTTTCAATGTTAAAAGTAGCCTTGACCTAATTTAGCAATACAAAGAACCACAAAATCCAAATAATTTTTAGCGTATAAGGTCATATAATTGCAATATTTACATCATAGTAAATCTACATAATGGTACATGTCCTACTGGTTTGCCAGAAAAGGATTCAATTAGGTTTAAAACTTAAGGGAAAAAAACTAAAAGGCCTTCTCATGGCCACGCAATGTGTAAATCAATAACACTGTCGTTATTGGCTCTGAATCTCATGCATAAAAGCAATTATGTATTACTCATATGTGCCAAAGACACAGACATGTTGTGAAACAATTTTCATCTGCTCCACCCAAAACAATTCAAGTCAAGCCATCTTTCCATGGAGGACAATGTGGTATCACCACTGGAATTCAAGTCGAAATCCTTTGTCATTTTAGAGAATTTGTTATACCCCTTGGAACATGTTTTATCTTGATTCATTTAAACTTTGGATTCCTCATACATTTGACTACTTTCTTGTAGAGATAAAGCACTATAAAGGCTAACGTTCTTGTTATGGGTGGATCAACAAGCACTCCATTTATTTCACACTCTTTTATGTTTTTGTCTGATAAATAGTTGCCATTTTCTTCTGCTTGTACTATGTCACTAATATCCCTCTCATGAAATACAATTAAATAATCCTTAGTCCTATAGGAAGGTGAAGAAATATTTTCTTCTCCTATCTGTCCTTGCAGCCTCATATCTTCTCAGATTTCATCTTGCCAAAACTACACTTTGTTCTCATGAGTAGACCATCGACATTTTCTACTAGCAGTCTACAAATTCTCTATATGTATCTCCTCAAAACTCTCATTTGAAGTGAGGCAGCTATATTCAGAACAATCTGCAGCCCAAGATTGTTGATGAGAAATATGAGATTCTGGAAATAAACTAGAGATTTCAAGCATCGTGGAGAAGGTAAAAGAAGAAAAAGTAGAGTTAAAACACTCACTTTTCACTTTTGAGGCCAACTCAGAAAGTTCCTCACAAGTATCTTCCAATCCAATTGAACCCACTTTGTAACCTACAATAGTTTCCCTTTCTTTTTTTAGAATTGATTGCACATACTTTCCCTGTGCTTCTATATGAAGTTTCAAGTATCTTTGAACATGATAAAAACAAAGGCTCAAAATCAATGTGACTTTTTGAAATTCAGACTTCATAGTAACATTGTAGAATTGTGCACAAAGAATGGATGTTAGAAAAAGGGAAATACAAATCGTAACTCCAGTTGTTCGTGCAACCATATTTGTACCTCCATTTTGCATCCTCGGAGCTTCTGTGATTTGTAAGGTGTTGAGATACAAGAATAGAATGTTAGCTAGATCTTCCTTAATATTAAGAAGAAAACATCATTTGGAAAGGATAAAATATACTAGAGATCTTAAAGCAAAACCACCATACTCTCCTAGCAAAAATATACTATAGTAGTTTCACAAGTCCTAACAAAATTAATAGCCTTTTTCCTAATCCACCCAGTTTTTGGCTAGAAAAGGATCAATCAAAATTTGGGAACAAGTCACTCTAGGAATTCTCAGGTAGAGTCCATAAAGGAATGCACTAAGAATAGAAGCTGAGAAAGTTGTGGTAAACTCCCACCAGCCTATGGCTAGAACAAAACACAATAAAAAAAATAAATTAAAGCATTAACTGAAGCTATGAGCAAGTTCAAAAAATAACCGACTTTGAATAGTATGTATATCAAGATTGAATGGAAAGTCTATCATAAATAAAATGACTTAAAAATAGATAAAATAAATTGTGATGTGTGTAAACAAATGCAGATGAAAATATGATAGTGATGCTTACTCTCTCATATTTGTTGGAATTATAACACCAACCTAGTATGTTTCATGTGTCATTTGGTATGGAAAGGAGTTTGCATTCAGTTGGATGAAATGAAAGTTCTTCTATGCCTAGACATGGAAATGATTCCAGCTCCAATGCTGGTGCAAGGGATCATTCATCTTCTCAGAAAGAAGAAGCTAGTTTAAGAAACATGATGATGGGTATTGCTAGTAATACTTGGTTTGTTGCAAGTTTAGAGAACATAGAAACTAACCATTAATCTATAAATTGAGTTCCAGTGAACCAAAATCCAAATGGACTTGGGGGTATTGATTATTTGATGCTACATCCGCTACCAAGTATGCCTTGGGGATCACATCATATTCCATTCACACAAGAACCTAAGAGAAGTAGTGGTTCTTCTCAAGGATGAGGCTTATTATCATTTGTTTCCAGGCCTTCACAGGTTAGTCATTTTAATCCTCAAAATATTGATTCCTCTCCATCATAGATGTGTTGGTGTCATCAGTCATTGGTTTGCAAGTCCCACAATATTTTAGATCAACAATAGTATTGAAAGAACACTAGGGTGATGGGTTGGTAGGTTGTTGCAAGCAATTGCTGCTGAAAGTGATGGACACAAAAAAATAATGACTGAGGTTTGTAGTATGTACCTTACCAAGAGTTTTTAATGAAGCTTAGTTTTAGAGACAATGACTAGTATATTAATGGAATCTTTTATGTAGTTCTTCAATCTCTGAGATGGATATAATTTCAGATTTGGCTCTTCATGAAATGATCTATCTATGGAGATCCTTGTTTGTAAAATCAACCTAAGTTATGGGATGTTTAGGGAAAATTTAATTGCTCCCAACACAGGGAAGGAGGGCCAACATGGAGTAAAGTTCCCAAATCCATGTCAAGACAAATATCATTTATGAAATTTGGTTCATTTTTTGGAAGATAATCCTTAGAAAAATCACTTGTTAGGTTTTTTCCCCTGTCAAGACAAATATCAATTATGAAATTTGGTTCAACCCTTAGAAGATAATCCTTAGAAAAATCACTTGTTTGGTTTTTCCCCCCTACTTAATTTTTTCCAAGTCGTGAATAACATTATCTAACATGAATAAACTCTTAATAAACCATTTTCATTCCAAACAATCCTTTCATGGCAAACAATAATATTGTACTCACAATAGGTGGCTTGTACATACTATCAAGATTCATTGTGGTTTGAGTCTAGCCAGTGCTCTATGTTTATTGGATCCATTCCTCCAGTGGTTTCTACTATGTTCTGGAAAAAATTGTGACATCTAAATCATAACTATGTTCTATGATAGGGTTATTTGGAGTGCAATAGGTCCTAACCACCTTCTATAATGGTAGAAACCAACTATGATGAAGGCTTGCCTTCCATCTCTTGAGGTGCCTCAAATTTTGTGTTGTGTGGATGTTGGAAGCCAATGCCACGCTGATAGGGGTAGATTATTCTTTGCCATGAAAAATGGCTTGAATTTTGTACTTTGGAAATGTTTCTGGTAGGGATTCCTATTGTTTTTAATGTTGTGATTCTTTCACCTCATTGGTTATTTTAGGCATGCAAATGTTTTAGGAATGCCAGACAAGACATCGGTGGATAGGTAAACAATTTTTTTAGAATTGCAATGTTCATTCCATGATATCCTCTCTTTATTGTTTAATTTTATTTTGAACATTTCTTTTGATTTTGTTTTTTCTTTTAACTATGAAATTGAAAATACTTGGTATCATGTCTATTTAAACAACAACTAAAGCTTGAAGATGAAACTAGTTTTACATAATATTAATTGAAATCCTTTTAACTCTTTTTGATCTAGGTGTATATTGGTGGCCACCTGCCAATTCCACTTGGACCCCCACCATTGTTTCTTTCAGTTTTTCAGTTTCCTTAATTGTAGC
>APFE031186074.1:2876-15889 GCA_000404065.3 Pinus taeda
GCAGCACCTCCAATGCTAAAAATATATGTAAAATTACCTTGTAAAAGTCTAGTAATTTCTAGTCAATCTGGTTCGTTCATTAGGCGGATAATCTGACGGTAGAAGTTATGTTTAATTTAGGGTATTTTTACCTAGAAGGCAACCCCTCGCTATATATGAGGGAATTGTATTACGTCTATTTATATCTATATTCTGAGTGAGGAAGAGAGAGGAGATTGAGAGCGAAGAGGGTGTTACAGTGGATCTTTTGTAGGTTGTATCTCTTCAGTTTGCTGGTTAAGATAATAAAATAAGGACTGGTTATTTCTCTGTGGTCGTAGCCCAAACTGGGTGAACCATGTATATCTGTGTCTCTCTTGTTTGATACGTTTTGTGTGTTTATATTTCTGCAATATTTTATGTGTTCCATTGCTCAGTAATATATAATTTTCTAACATCTTTGTATAATTCCTATGTATTTCCACCATGTATGATAATACAATAGTGTGGGGTTTTTATCTAAGGCTTTCCACAAAGTATTTTCATGTGTATTGTGCCATTGATTCTTCTTCTTCTGGTTATATTGTTCAGCTCGATCTTTAATCTTCCACAAATTGATAGTAGAAGTAGGTTATAGTATTCTGCTTTAATTTATATTGCATTATCGGGTTAACCTATCACATATTTTATACATGGTATCAGAGCTGTGAACAATATACTGAGAAGAGAATTCAAAGTTTGAAGTTCGAGGTTGCAAGTGCAAATCGAATTCATATCATACTTCAAGGTTGGCTAATGGCATTCTATGGCTTGAGACTCAAGTATGCCTTGGAAGGTAGCTCGAATTACATAGCATGGAAATATAGAATGGAGGTTGTATTAGAAGACAATGGCTTGAAGGAATTCATTGATCAAGAAATCCCAAAGCCAACTTCAACTAATGCACAAGAGTCGGCTGAGTGGAAGAAGTGTGTGACGAAGGCGAGACGGATCATCCTTGAGGAAGTTTGAGACCATATTGTCTCAAGTCTCCATGGGAAGGATACTCCATTTTCAATGTGGAGGACATTGAAGGACATCTACCAGAACAATATTGACTAGAGGAAATTGGTGCTCAAGGATAATCTTCGAAGAATCAAGATGGAGAAGGGCGATACTATTTACACATATTTGAACAAGCTCACCACCTGCAGAAATGAGCTTGGTAGTGTGGGAATAACTAATACCGATGATGATATGGTGAGCCTCGCTCTCCTTGGCCTTCCAAAGAGTTGGAATAGGTACCAGGACTCTGTGAATGGAAAGGAGAAACTGTCGGATTGGGAATGACTGTGGTCGGATCTTATGCAGGAGGAGATTAGGAGGAGCACACGAGATGGTTCTTCATCCAAGAATGATGATGAAGAAAATCTGGCCTTAGCAAGTAAGGCAAGGAAAGGGAAGGGGAAGGGTTTCCATTTCAAATTGAATTCTTCTCATGGAGGGAAGAAGGGTGACATGTCTAAAGTAAGATGCTTTAATTGTCATAATATGGGACATTATGTGACTAATTTCCCATCGAAGAAGTCCAAGAAGGGACCCTTGGAAGGATCGGAAGGTGAGGCATTAGCCTCTTAGTTCGAAATGGACTTTATCCTCATCGCATGCATGGTGTCATCGATGATGGGTTATGCCTGGTATCTTGACAGTGGAGTCTCATTCCACATGACCGGTGACAAAAATTTGTTTTGTGCCTTGGAGGAGAAAGACCTTAAGATGTGCATAGAGAAGGGTGATGATGGAAGGTATAGTGTTTCAGGAGTGGGCACATTTGCTTTTCAGAGGGAGCATGGAGCTCCTCTCACCTTAACAAATGTGATGTATGTGCCTGGACTGAAGAAGAACTTGGTATCGGTTGTGATGTTGGAGGACAAAGGCTACGATGTTGTCTTCGGTAAGGAAAGTCGTTCCTAAGACACATAGCCATGGGTCAGACCAAGAGGATAGGGATTTAGGTGAAGAATATATATAAACTAAAGGTAGATGATTGTGCAGCATTGAGTACGAAAGCAGAATTGGTGCAAAGCCAAGGCATTGGTGAGTTGTGGCACAGACCGTTGGGACATTTGCATCATGGGGCTTTGAAGATAATGCAACAGTTATCTATAGGACTCCCTAAAGGTAAACTTGAGCAAGTTGAAACATGAAAAGGTTGTACCTTGGGAAAATACACCAAATCTTCCTTTCATGATCGAGACAGTCGAGTAGAGGCTATCTTAGAGTGAGTTCATACTGATTTGTGTGGACCATTCTCGACGGCATCCACAGTGAAGCAAAGTTATTATGTGATTTTCATTGATGACTATTCTCGTAAATGCTAGATTTATTGTAGAAGAAGGATCAAACTTTCACAAAGTGTTGTGAGTTCAAAGATTTGGTCAACAAAGAGTCAGGAAAGAAGATCAAGGACTTGAGAAGTGACAATGATGGAGAATATGTCTCTAAAGAGTTTAAGGACTTTTGTGCAGCGAAAGGAATTAAACGAGAGTTGATGGCACCTCATAACCCACATCAGAATGGGGTGGCCGAGAGGAAGAAGCAAACTATTGTGGGGGAAGCACGGGCAATGCTGCATGACCAAGGCCTACCACTTCACTTGTGGGTTGATGCATGCAACACAACGGTCTATTTGTAGAATAGAAGCCCGCATCACATACTTGGGATGAAGACACCAGAGGAAGCTTTCTCCGATAAGAGACCAGATGTGGGTCACTTCAGGATCTTTGGCTCATCAGTATATTGCCATGTGACAAAGGATGCACAGAAGAAACTTGAGCTGACAATAGAGTTGGGGATATTTGTGGGGTACATTGATACACCTCACAACTATTGGGTGTACTTTCCTACCAGTCGGAGGACAGTGGTTCGCAGAGATCTCAAGTTTGATGAGTAGAAGGCCATGTGAGTTTAGCTTGAGAGGGAGCTCCAACTACAGGCTGTGGAGGAACTGTTGGTTCCTAAGGAGGGGGAGCCTTAGACTCATGCATAGCTGCCATATGCAGAGGTTACAGGAGTGGAGACATCCACTCAAGAAGAGTCTTCCAGAGATGGATGGAACCGCACAAGAGAAGCTGAAAAATTGTTGGAGGATGTGAGAGAGAATGTGGGAGCACCATCTTCTCACCATAGACAGAGGAGGTCACCTGAGAGGTACACTGGATACATGGCCCTTGTTGGGGAATGTGTTGAGACCAAGCCATCTTCCTTTGAGGAAGCAGTGCAACAACCAATTTGGGTTGATGCTGTGGTGGAGGAGTATGAATCCATAATTCGTAACAAAGTTTGGGATGTGGTTCTGAGACCGAAGAACAAGTCAGTTTTGAGTTCCCATTGGCTTTACAGATTGAGAGGATCATGTTGCTGTAGTATATTTTGACAGAGGAGCAAGATGCTGACATTTTGACAAAGGCATTGTTAAAGTGTAAATTCGAGTTCCATAGAGATAGGATTGGGGTGGCAGATAATCCCTTTCTTGTTGAGAGGGAGCGTTGAAATACGACAACAAGAATATTCCAATTTAATTTTTCCTTGAATTAAATTGTGAATTAAAATCGAATTTAGTCTTAATAGCTACTTGGAAATAATTAATTAATTTATTTTAAATTAATTAGTTGGAGAAATTCAAGTTAGAAGTCTTTCTGAAGTCATGCAAGACTTATCCCTTAAATTAAGGGGATAATATTGAGTTATATTTGAGTTGTAATTAGTTAACTCAGTTTACTGAGTTAAGTCCAGTTAAATTAGTTCCACACTGTTTGAGGAACTAACAGTGAGTTAACAATAAATTGATGCATTAATGAACTAAACAAGTGTTACTCCAGTTAACAAAAGATTCCCTCATCAAAAACTCATGCCTGTCTATTATGAGAAAGATCCAGTTGAGATTAATGTTCAAGGATAATGTACTATTAGTTGCATGTGTTTTCTCATGGATAAAAATCATGCATGCAGTGAAGGATTCATCTTTAAGGATTGCGTAGTTTTGAAGATTGGTATTCCACTTGGTAATAGGCTAATCATCCATAAGGAACAAGACAAGGAAATATGAGCTTGGAGGGCAGAGAGGAAGGCTAGAGAGAAGCAAATATTTCCTATGAGCATCTATGAGGATTGTACTGAGAGCTGGCTAGCTGTGAGAGCTAAGGCTTTGTATAATTCCTATGTATTTCCACCACGTATGATAATACAATAGTGTGGGGTTTTTATTTGAGGCTTTCCCAAAAGTATTTTCATGTGTATTGTGCCATTGATTCTTGTTCTTCTGGTTATATTGTTTAGCTCGATCTTTAAGCTTCCACAAATTGATAGTAGAAGTAGGTTATAGTATTATGCTTTGATTTATATTGCATTATCGGGTTAACCTATCACAGATTTTCTACAAAAAGGAATTTCAAGTTCTTCCATTCTACTCCACAACTTATCTCTAGGGACCATGTCAATTACCTTTTTTAAGTCAACGAAGCAACAAAATACTACTTCTTTGTCCCCCCCAAACCCTTTGAATAATGTGTTTCAATGTGATACAATAATCTAATGTAGAATGTTTTGGCCTAAAACTTGCTTGTCCTTTTGCCCTCTTTTCTTTTACTTCCTCCCACTTACTGATTCTATTTTCTACAATGCACTGAAGTGCTTTGCAAACAAAGGATTTATTGTAATGGGTATATAGTTGGAAGGATTATTAATTTCTCCACTTTTAAAAAGGGGTATTGCTAGACTAGTTTTCTAATCTGTTTGGAATCCTTGCTGAATGACGTTGTTGAATATTTCCATGATGTGCAGTGCAAGAATGTTCATTCCCCACTTTTTTTACTCTACTTGAAGTTCAACCAAGTCCTTTGCCTTTCCTATTTTCAACATCTTAATTCTTGTCCCCACTTCCTGTAATGTGAAAAGCTCTGTACTTGTGATGGTCTTGGGAGGAGGCTCATCCTCTAATTCTTTCTCATATAGTTGTCTTGTATAGTCAAACCATTGATTGACTGTAATATTATTTATAGTTTGCTTCTTCCTTGGTTGAAGTTCTTGCCAAAAAAGCTTTGGGTTATTCTTGCCTAGATATATTAACTCTTCTCACCTTGTTTGCATGAAATCATATTTTTTCCTTTTAAAATTATGCTTATATAACTTTACATCCATCTTCTCCTTGTCTTCCTTTTTCAAGGTTTTCCTTCCCATTTTGCGTTCCTCATCAAACCAAGCATTTACATGAAAAAGCTGATTATGATTTCCTATTTTTTGCTCTTTTTTCACTTATGAACTGCACACTAAATTATATTTGTTAACTCATTACTATTGAGGCTTTGGGAACCACTCTTCCCCTTCTGAATTGATCTCTCCAACATTGTTTTGAAGATAGTGAAATTTTCTTGTGTTAGAAGAATTTTCTCCTTCATATCGATTGTGGAGAACATTGTGTTTTCCTCCTATGCTACCTTTCTTCTAACCAAGATAGCTTTATAGAAATTAGGTTATGGTTTGATTTTAAGTCCCACATATGCTCTCCAACATTAACTTCATCTATCCTTTCTATTAAGCTTTGTGAACAAATAACATAGACAACAACACTTGCCCGATTGTATATGTTGCAAGTGAACTTCCCAAACATTTTCCATCTATCTAGACCATTGTAGATAATTAAGTTGAAAGAACCACAGAATGTGAGCAACTCCTCTCCAAAATGATTGCTAACTTTGTCATCTTCTAAACATCTCAACCATTGGGGATTCTCCTCTTTAATGGGCCAGATAGGATCGTGATCCTCTTTGCAACAAAAAATACTAGCTCATTGATTTGTTGTTCTAGCATTGGAATATCCCACTAAAAGAAGTTCTCCCCACTAAGAACATGTGGCAATATCTTTCTTTGAAGATGCATATGGGTATTTTCTATATAGCCCCTTATTTTTGTAATTTTTTGAGACTTGAACTGCGAAATATCATGCTGCAATTCTTATGTGGTTCTCATTCTATGCTATGTTGAACCATAAATATTGTTTACTTGTATCTTCTTTCACTAACTAAATATGACGAACTTCTTTTTCTTTCACTAAAACCAATATTCCTCTATACCCTTTCCATTTTCTGTTACCTCTTTCCAAAATCCTAATTTCAAATAACCATCAAACGTAGGAGTTTTACAACCACCATGTTCATGAGTTTCTGTGAGACAAAATATGTCTCTACCTTTTGAAATAGGCCCTATCCCAGGTCTCGTCCTCTAAGGGTAACCTCTACAGTTCCAAGAAACTAGAATTAGGTAGACCTAGGTAGGATTTGATTGCTACGTAGTTTGGCACACAAGAATCAAATTTGAGTCTTCACCCCTTTTCATCCATGTTGATCTTGTTGTTTTCCTCTTTATTATAGAATTAACTATTTTTTCATTACTTCCGGCTTGCTGCCCTACTTTGTCATGATGCCCAAACATTGCAATAATCGATTTAATATTGTACAACCATGCTCTTTTACCTTTATTTATTGTTGCTCTAATTTTCTCCACTTCTTCTCTTCTCTCCTCTTATTGATTTCTAGTTAGATCTTCATCTAAGAAAGTGTGAGCCTTTCAAGAGTTTCTTTTTGCTTAAGATATAATGTTTGTATTTCACACTTTCCATGATGAATTTTATGGGTCGAGGCCCCCACATATATTTCCCATCCAACTTTCTTGGAAAGTTTTCCCTCTCCAATATAATTTCTCTTTCAAAAAGTTTGTTGCCAAATTGAGAGTGCTTTCATTCTTTCAATAGTCCCTTATTCCTATGATAATAAAGTTTGTTTCCCTATCTTTTCTATCTTTGTGTACTCTACGAGAACTTACATCTTCTTTTTCGTCCGTCCTTATGTAACCATTAGCGTCCTCATCTATGGCTTTGATTTCTTTTGGAATGTTTGTCCTCTTTTTCTTTTTTTTCTTCAGAAATGACTATTTGTTGAGATATTTGTGTATCCACCTGATTTTTTTTTAGAGATCATCACTTCCTTGTTTACTGTTACCGATTCTTTCATGGTTTTCCATGTTGTCTTCATGTTTTCCCATTCTTGTTTTCCTGTCTCTAAAGCCTCTTGTAGCATTTTTACTTGCTCTTTTAAAATCCTATAACCTTCCATTAAACATCAATTTTAAAGTGTAATCTCTGAAATTTTGTGGTCCCTTTCCGGTTCTTTGGCTTCCAAAATTTCCAGCCTTTCCCTGACCTTTGTCAGTTCATGGATATAGAGATTTGATGACCAAGTAAGAGGTGTAAATGCGGGACTGTAAATGGTTGACTCTTCTTTAATTTGCTGCTCTTATTTATTTTCTTTTTCTAGGACTCTTTTATTCTTCTTTGTTCCAATTTAAAGCGAGCAAGTCTACGCTTTAAAATGGCCTAACATTATTTTTCATTTACCCAAATCCACTTCCTTGTTTTGTTAGATGAAGCAATTTTGAGTTGGCCTAAGTGATTTGTTTCCAAAAAATATGAGATTTCATTGCCATTGTTTTCCATTTTGGGATGAGGCCACTTGTTAAATATCTTGTAAAAATCTAAACCCTAATTCCAAGACCAGTCTCCAAACCTAAAACTAGAAAGAAAATATTTTAATGTATCTCACAAACACAAATAAATTTCATGTCGTCTTCCTGTCTTGAATGCAATCCTCCTCTTGTTCTCTGTAAAAAATGCATTTTGGATGAAGTGAAGAGAATCCAAAAATAATGATTATTAAAAGCTTATAGTAGCTTGAAGGGCCTGAAGCTGGTCTCTTGAAGATCTGAAACAAGAGCGAAGTGTCCTCTGCTGTGCTGTGAGCCGAGATTTTTGCTACATTTTTAAAATAATAATATTGTTATGCACCTTGTTTATAATTTGTTGGCATTGTTTTTTAATAATTAAAAAAACGAATATAGATTAATTAATTTAATTTAAATATGGGTTATTAATATATGGAAAAATAATTAATTTAATTTGAAAACAAATAAATTTAATCATATGATTGTTAATGGATAATACAAATAGAAATCATCGCTTTATGAATTGTTATCTTTAAATGTTGGTTATTAATATGTAGTGAAATATAGAATTAGGCTAATTTTAAAAGAAGTGAATTTATATGTATCATGATTTATGGATAATTACAAATAGATATTGTTGTTTTATGAGTTTTCGTCTTTATGTATTGATGTCATTATCCATTATTCATTTTCGCTAATGAAATGTAAATTTAAAAAATGGATCAGAAATTAGAAATTAATATTATGAAATGAATACAAATTAATATGAACACAATTTTCAATTAAAATATTTTAATGGCATAGTTCTGATTTGATACCATAAATTAATACTTGTTGATTGTATTACCATTACATATAGGTAATTTTTTTTAGTCCAAAAGCCTTTTGAAAGTATAGTTGAAAAGTTAAAAGCTTGTAATTATTGAGGTATTACTTTTGGAAAGGCATAATTTTTATTATGGTCATAAACACCATTGATGGATTCTCAATATACTTAGCTATTGTCATCACAAGAAGGATTCCCAAAACAAAATAAAATTTGTTTATTTTTTGTCCTAGATTTATCTTGCAATCTAAATAAACATGTTTATGGATATTTGTTCTCATGGGCTATTTTATTGGATGCTTGCAATGTTTACATAGGCATTGTCATCACAAGAATGCTTTTAAGAATAAGTAAATTTTGTTTGTTTTTTTCCTAGAATTATCATGAAATAATAAATATGTTTATGGATATTTGTGCTCATGGGTTGTTTTCTTGGATGCTTGCAATGTTTTATGTCTATATTTTTACAATTGATTTTACTTTGGTAAACAAATCAAAATGCTTGTGCACTCATGAAGGATAATGGTGATTACAAATGGGAATTAAACTATCATTATTAACTACATAATTGATTCAAATTAAAGACAACAACATTTTGAACTATTAAATTATTATTGAATTGTAAAAATTTAAAGATTAGTAATTGAATATGAGGATGTAGTTCTAACCCTACCTAAATTGGAGTAAGGAGGTAATTTTCATCATAGTCAAAACATAGCATAATATCAAGAAAACATAACAGAAGAGAAAATGGCTTAAGAACAAACAATTGTAACATAATATCAAGCAAGCATAACATAAGAGAAAGTGAGTGTTGTAGAGAAGAAATAAGTACAAGAAACCATGTCAAGTGCAAAATTAATAAATTTGTAAAGAATACAAGTTTTTGAAAAACACCTATAAAGAAATTAATGAATTGCATGAATTGCATCACTAGGTTATTGATCTTCACAACTAAATTGATTTGAAGGATAAATTGATTGAATCACTTGAATTAAAATAATTTCAAAATGAGAATGTTGTTGATGGAACATGTGCAACAAATGACCCCATACAAAAGATTGATGCAATTTGTGGTGCAAATGATCTCATACGGAAAGTTTGTGCAACTTGTAAAACAAATTATCTAACAATGACAACGATAAACATCCATTTAGACAGATATGATCAATCATATTTTAAGAAAGTAAGAGTTTAGTTGTAATTCTTTAACATTTTATTTCTATTCTCGAAAAACATTAACATATGTGTTTCAAGATCGCCATATTTTTACTAACTCAAAAGGTTAAAAATGTTGGTAGTGTGACATATATTTTGAAATTAGATTGAATGAGAGTATAATATGGAAAATCTCAGAGAAATTTATTTTCATCTTCAACCCTCTTAGTGTCACAAAGGAGACAAACTCTTTCATCCCATAGTGTTTTGGGAATTGACTAACACCCAGTTTCGCCATGAAGCACATGAGAATTCATTTTTATTTTAGCAATGTTCATTTTATTTTTAACGTTAGTCAAAACAAAGAAATACTTTTGATTTTTGAGATTGGGGTTGATCACCCAAATGGTTCATCTTACTTGTTACACGCATGACCTGATAGTTTATAAACAAGCAAGATAAGGTATTATTGTTGATGATTTCCTAACTACTCATGAGATAGAATCATATAGTAAAGATGAGTCACAAGTAAAAGTACAAAGTGATAGCATTAGTTAATGTGGATTCGAAGATATCAAAGAAAACATTTTTTGAAGAATATAAAAAATGCGGGGCGGGGGGGTGGGGGGTGGTTGGGGGAGGGAATTTTGACATTACTTCTCACCTTGCAATTGACAGGGGGAAGTTTCAAATATTAATGATGATAGTCATGATTCAATTTTCGAAGTCTTATCAATCAAAATTCAATCATCGTTTGATAGTTTTTAGCACAGTAATTGGTCTCCTCAACAAGTTATCTACAATTCAATCAAATTCATATCAATACCTTCAAATCAATATATTTGGAAAAACAAAGCATGGAATTTGGAATCCTTTGGTTACTCAGATATTCATTGAGATGTTGTTTGGCACCTAATTGTGTTTAAATTCAGAAAGAGCTTTGTGAAAATTTGCTTGAAATGCAATATTTGGAAATAATTCTTCTAATTGAAAAATTAATTATGTTATTATTTTGTTTACGATAAAATATCGAATTATTCACACTACAATTTATTAAACAAATAAAATTATTGCAGAAGCAAAAAAAGGAACTGAGAAATATTAGCACACACACATAAAAATTGACACAATTATGCAACAGTGAATTTTGAGTACAATAAATTTGGATGCCCAACTAACTATCTAATAAGAGAAATATTGGCAAAATCACCTAAGGGAAATTATCCTCGTCTCCGGGCAATCTTGGCTCAATTAGATAACTAAAAAGAAAGTCATCCAAACCCTCAGTGCAGGCTCTGCATCGCCTCTGCGCAAATTATTACATGCTCAGTCCAAAACATCTCTTGTACAAGCTGTTGTGCCTACTACTGACTGAGGAAGTGTTTCTCCTGCCTACTATAATATTCTCCCAACTTTTGGAAACTAAAATGACATCCTCTCCAGCTAAATCGAATTGCCTCTTTGAGGCTCTGCGTAGGCCCTAATCTACTTCTTGAAGAGAAATATTTGACATCTTCTCTTCCCTCTCCGAAACTAGAAAATATTGCTCTAGATCAATGTATCTACAATTCTTTAGCCCTATGTCCTCTCTATGGCTTGAAATTTTCTTTTGGCTATCTCAAACTTTCCAAGGAACTCACACCACTGGATCTCTATTGTGTGTTTATCCATCTACCCATCAACCTCCTTTTATAATCTTTAGTTGGGACTCCAACGACCAAGATTAAAACTTAATCAATTGTTGAGATCATATCCAAGTTGATCCAAGTGAGCTGCTTGAAAATTCTCACATTTCTCAATTAATTACTATTAATAATCAATTTCCCTAAGTTATACTTAGGCATGTTTTAATTATCGATCAATTAGTTTAATTGAGCTATCTATAGGTGGAATTTCCAAAACCGATTTCTAGGTTTTGTAGAAACCTTGTGTTTTTGCCTCCCAACCAAGTCTCAAAAATAGAACACCATCCAATGCTACAAAAACTAACACTCCCTCTTAGTGAGGAAATTGTTTTCTCTCTATTGTTTCACAATCTACCACAACACCCTGTCTTTCAAACATCCTTTGTACACGTTGTTGATGTATGACAACTATCCACCAACCACTGCGCTAAATCTGATTTATCTGCCACAGACTGTAGCTGAACCATGTTGCATCTGCGCTGCTGCTGACACTACATTGTACAACATATACTACTTCCAACTATGCATCTACACTGCAACCTAAATAATACGCCATCTCAACTGTTGCTGCTGCTACTGCAACTGAGAAGCATCCAAAATACTGAATCAACTATGTCTCTATACTGTAATTGTCTATTGAGCCTCTAACTGCTACTAGCCTTTGCACTATCTACCAGGAAATCTGTGTTTCTACTTACTCTACACTATGCCTCCTTCACTACTATCAACATTGCTTTGCAATTCTCAACATCTAATTGCAACTAGTATGCAATTGTCACTCTAGAACCGACTTCACAACTAACATTGATCCTCCTAGTACTAAATATTTTGGGCCCCTGTAGCAAGGTTATGATCTAAGAGGAAACACCATCTGATGCTCACCTCAATGAAAACTACCAAAATATCTATGAAACTCTAGGACTAAAGCTCCATATCACCCCACCTCACTCCTATAGGTATAGCTTCATACAAAGCAAACTCTGATATCCTTAAGTGCTAGCTTCCATAGGGTTGCTCCCTTTGAGGCTAGACTCCCTCTGAGTCTCAATCTCCCTATGGGAAATCTCTCTTCTCCCTCCTGGAAACTTACAGTCTTCTCTTGTTCTAGAAATTGGACTACTTATCTCTGCATTAGTAATATTTTGGTTGGAACTATACTTGCATCCTGCAATTGGGAAATTCACACTACATGTGTCACTGCAACTATCTCTCAAGTATTGAATGCAACTGGCTATGTAGTTTTCATTTGAATAACTGATTGTATGTGTTAACACTTAACTTGCTACTATGATATTGTGGGCTGATATAACAAATGGGATGATCCCACTGCAACAAACTGGAATTAATTTGCCTTATTGCAACTGCACTGACCCTACCTAACTAGCACACTGGAGTCTCATACTCCTCCTCCACCAGGATCTTGTGCCCCACTACCTCTTTTCGAGCCTTGTTGCTTACTGGGACCTTTATTCGATTTGCAACTTGCACTAGATAACTCATACTTCCAAAACCTGTCGCTACCAACTAAGAGTTGATATGCTACTGATGCAGTTGCATGCCACTCAGACGGAAAAAGCTTGTTGTTTCTATGTTTTCTAGTTAAAAATAGGATAGCAAGTGCATGCCACTCAGACAAAAAGCCTGTTGTTTCTATGTTTTCTAGTTAAAAATAGGATAAAATAAAACATGCTATCTTTTCATAAAATAGCTAAATTGTAAAAATCCTAAATTACCTTGTAAAAGTTGCTTTTGTAAGAGGCAAAATTATCTATATGAATAAAACAAAAAGACTTGGCCGCCGGGTAGGTTAGGGAGGCGATGCCAGTGTTCTG
>APFE031186080.1:0-14992 GCA_000404065.3 Pinus taeda
TTGAAGCCATCCGAATGTTCCTTGCTCTCTCAAGTTTTCAGAAGTTTAAAGTATTTCAAATGGACGTGAAATCAACCTTTCTGAATGGAGACCTAGAAGAAGAAGTGTACATTGAGCAACCAGATGGGTTCATTCTTGGAAATGATCCAAATCTTGTATGGAGACTAAAAAAGGCTCTCTATGGTCTTAAACAGGATCCAAGGGCTTGGTACTATCGTTTAGACAAATATCTTCATCAACAAGGTTTTTCAAAAGGATCAGCAGATAGCAACCTTTATATAAAAATTGAAAATAGCAAATTGCTAATACCTGTTGTGTATGTAGATGACATTATCTCTTTGGCAGCAATGAAGAAGCTATGAGTCAAATCTTTGCCTTGGTGATGCAGAAAGAATTCGAAATGTCTTTGCTTGGAGAACTAACATACTTTCTTGGATTGCAAATCCAACAAAATGAAGGCGGTATCTTCTTGTCTCAAACCAAATACCTCAAGCAGATTATGAAGAAGTATGGCATGGAAGATTCAAAACCAGTATGCACCCCTATGGTTACAAGATGTAGTCTTAGTGCAAATGATGAATCAGCAGAAGTGCATCAACCAACCTATAGATCCATGATTGGAAGTCTACTTTATTTGACAGGTACCCGACCAGACATCATGCATGCAGTGGGAATAGTTGGAAGATTTCAGGCAAATCCTAAGGAAAATCATCTTTAGGAAGTAAAGAGAATTTTCAAGTATCTTCAAGGAACTCAAAACTATGGCTTATGGTATCCTAGAGATACAGATCTCACTCTTCATGCTTATACAGATGCAGATTGGGCGGGTAGCGTGGATGACAGAAAGAGCACAAGTGGTGGTGCATTCTTTATGGGTTCCAGATTAGTATCTTGGTTCAGCAAGAAATAGAGTTCGATTACTTTATCTATAGCTGAAGCGGAATATGTGGCAGCTGCATCTTGCTGCACTCAACTCCTTTGGATGATGCAAACCTTGCATGATTTTCAGATCACTTATACACCACCTATCTCCATCTTATGTGATAATACAAGTGCAATCAGTATTTCAAAGAACCCAGTCATGCATTCAAAGAGCAAGCACATACCGATCAAGTATCACTTTCTCCGGGAACAAGTATTGGAACAAAAGGTCAAATTGGAGTATGTTCCTTCTAAGGAACAAGTTGCTGATATTCTCACAAAACCACTGCCCAGGGAAACTTTTGAATATCTCAGACAAAAGCTGGGAGTAGTTGATGCATCATATTTCTGTTAAACTTGTCTGTTTCAGAGAAAAAGGAGTGTATGTGAGTTTCCTGAGGAGGATCTGCGTACATACGCTGGTTGGTGCAGAGAAAGTCGCGTATATGGAGGCTTGATGAATATCAGAAGGGACAGGCTCTGGTTGGAAGCTGTCTGATATGGGTCTGACGGAGACCATCTGACACTGGTTCAGGGGGAGCAGATAAACTTCTAATGATGCATTGTTGGCATTGTCTTAGAAGCTTGTGGTTCTTGTTCACAACTGTTGTTGGTGGAACAAGTGCAGAGGGAGAACAGAAGGAAATCATGGTTGCTGAGCTGAATGGTGATTGATAGATGTTGCTGCTTGGTGACTTTCATAAGTCTTGCTCTACAGATTTCGTCTCTATGTCATGTATCTTTTTTCTATGGTGTCAAGGTCATGTAACGGCCTATTTTGGTTTCCCCACTATGCCTGGGATGAAGATGTAATGTACTTGGTTGTCATATGTAATTTTTTGATGGATCCCCACGTGGTTGGGTGAAGGATGTATGTATTGAGTCTTGTGGTGATAGGAAGGTCTTTTATGATGTATATGTCATGGTTCGTCTTGAAGAACATCTTTTGCAGATCTTGCCTATAGTTAGGAGGAGCATGGTCAACACAGCAAGGCAGAGATTTCAGCATGTACTCAGGGGGAGCACAACCCTTTGCCCTTGATGACAAAGGGGGAGAATGAAAGAGGATCTTGGTGTTGCCATCAAGTCCAAAGGGGCAGATTGTTGGCATTATGGCATAGGTTTGATTCTATGGCTCTGGTGTTGTCCTTGATGGCAACTCAACTTGGTGGCAGATCTCAGTTCAGGCACCCAGAAAGAAGAAAAAGTCATATACGCAGGTTCATCTAGACGAAGACACGTACACACACGAGTTATACGTTACAAAAGCGCGTATATGTTGGGGAACTTACTTTTGGTCCATGGTGGTTAGTTCTTGGGATTTGAATCTGTTGTTTTGGACCATGGCGTCTCATCAGATGTGTTGATCCCTAGTTTTGCGTTCATGGTATTGAAATGTTATGGTTTTGGACCATGGTATTGTGGAAGGCCTAAGACTATAAAAGAGGAAGGAGATCATGTGGCAAAGGATCATCTGAATTATCATTGAATATCTGAAAAAGTGATAGATCTGAATGTTGGTAATTGGGTTATGGTGCAGATCTGGATCTAAATAAAAGAGGAACCTTAGCGCAAAGAAGAAGGATAAGTTCTATTGATGGGTCATAATCTTTAAGATTGAATGATAGTATATTTATATGATTTTGGTTTGTTATATGTGGTGCTTGCTTGATCTATAACACTGATAATCTGGGTTAATTAGTGTTTTTGAATATCTGAAAGAGCGAATTATCCTTTATAGATCTGTACGCAAGTTTAGTGACGCAAAGACGCGTATACACGCTGGTTCAGTGAATGAAAACGGCGTATACGCAGGTTGTTCCAAACACAGAAGCATATGCACGCATGTTGCAGGTTATTGAAATAGCGTATATACTTTAAATTGTGATCTAGCTGCTTCTGTTTATTGCTGCTATGTTCTGGGTTCAGTGTTTGGTGTGTGGTTTCTGGTACTGTGTTTTGAGTACAGCTATCAGAGAAGTATCTACTTGATTCAGATCTAATTGGTGGAATGGTTGATTCTTGATGATTGATTGATGTTTATGGATCCGGTCTGAAAATTTATGAAACATGGTCCCTGGAAGAAAGAGAAGGTTGTAGCCTTCTGTAGCCCAGCACCTACGTACTAGTATCTTGGCTAGTGCAAGAGCTAACGAGGTTGTAGCTCCCATCCAGGAGAAGCTGGAGAACGAGAGAGGGTTGTAGCTCTCTGCAGGTTGCAGCCTGCATACTGGTAAAGGACTGCACCAGTACATTGTAAAAGAAGTTTCTAATTTAAAAATAAGATAGAGATGAATTGCAGCAGGTGGTTTTCACCCACATTGGGTTTCCACCTTATATCTTGTGTTCTTGTGCGTGATTGTCTTTCTGTTCTGTTTTACTTCTCTGGTTACTGGTTATTTGATTCTGCAACAGAGATTACCAATCATCATTAGAAAGATAAAGTAAATTAAAAGTTTGCTTTGTATACGCAATTTTCCTTCTTCATAGTTGCGTATATACGCGGGTTTAACTAACTGAAGTAGCGTATATCATTTGTTTTTGAAAAGGAATATTTGACTTGATAATATTGATTCACCCCCCCTCTCAGTATTACTTCCAACAATTATTTTCTTCCAAATAGATTTTAAGATGAGTGATTTCTTCAAGAAAATCTTCTTCTTCTAAGGCATCCATAAATGCATCATTTTCATAAGCCATTTGTAGCTTAATATCTTGTTCAGATTCACCTTCATCACTATTAGACAAGCCATCACTATCTTCATGAGTATAATAGCTTCTTCTATTAACAAATTATTTCCTATTACCTTTTGTAGAATCCTTTCCTTTGTCATGGTATCTTTATGAGGACATTTGGCAGCATAATGACCAACTCTACCACAAGAAAAACATTTGAAGGGAAACTTACCTTTGAATCTTCCCGTACACAGTTGAAGTTTCTTCACAAAGTTTACCTTGTATGCTTCTAATATATATCCTAAGTCCTTGAGATCTTCCTTTTCTTTTCCCTTTGCAGAGGCTTTGAAAGCGGCTTCTCTGAGTTATGATGGACCTCCTTTCCTCATTTCAAAGGAAGTTCAAATTCCATGAAGTTGAACAACAGTAATAGATTGTAGATCCTACTTTTCTTCAATGGCAAATACTTTTGTCTCAAATTTAGAAGATAGAGATCTTAATTTCTCTACTATAGTAGCCTCCTTTATTTCTTCATCCAGATTATTCATATGATTTACAATCTCATCTACTCTTAAAAAGTAACTAGCAATACTTTCATCACTATCAATCTTGAGAGTTTCATATTGAATTCTAAGAGTTTGGAGCTTAGCACGTTTTACCTGGGAGTTTCCTTCGTAGCTCTGAATGATTTTGTCCCATATTTCTTTGGTTGTGTTGAGCTGCATGACATTGACGAATTATGATTCTGATAGGCTTCCCAATAATGCATTGACGAACTTGGCATTGTTTTCATATGTTTTCTTTTATGTTGGATCTGTGGGGACTGTTGTTGGATATTGATATCATCCTTCCATGATTTGCTAATCATCAGCTCCAAGTGACTGAAGATAGGCTCTCATTCTTGTCTTTAAAAATGTTAAGTTATCTCCGTTGAAGATTGGTGGTCTAATAGATACCATTCCTCTGTGATTGCTCATGTTGAGAGATATTCCTTAAAGAGATCAAGAAACATTGAAGGACCTACTCTAATACCAATTGTTGGGAAAAATACTGAGAGCGACGGGGGGAGGGGGGTGTTGAATCAGTATTTAAGTTTTCACAATAATGATTTTATTTTTCAAACTGTATACGTTATTTTACTGAAACCAACCAGCGTATGTCTGCACCTATAAATAATGAAACCAACATATAGATACTAAAATTTTATAAACAGTTAATTCATTGTCTTAAATCAGAGTATGATTTATTTACTAAGAAGTCAACAGATGCGATAAGAATAGAATAAATCAACACACATAAGAAGCACACATGAACACCAGGATTTTTCAGGTGAAAACCCAATGTGGTAAAAAAACCATCATTGATGTCGTCTCAATCTTCAATCTTCTTATAATAAAAGGTGTTTACAAGTTTTGTACTGGTGCAGACTTTTTCCAGTATACAAGCATCTACCTGCTGAAGGCTACAACCTTCACTAATTTCCAGCTTCTACTAGAAGGGAGCTCCAACCCCCTAACTCTTGTACCTGCTGATATGTTTACCAGTACATAGGTGCCAGCCTACATAAGGCTACTACCTTCACTCTTCCTCCAGGGACCATGTTTCATAAATTTTCAGACTGGATACTCCTAGCACACAACAACACAATATGTGGGCCACTTTTCATAAAATTTTCATATTAGACCCATCGGTAACATTGAAGCTCAAAATCAATCACCATTGCAATACAACCATCAAATACAACTACATCTATCAACAATCTAAACAATCAAATCAATGTCACTAGAACACAGAGCTGAACCGAGAATACTGCATCAATAACCAAAACCAACTGCAACCTCAAAAATCATATGTCAGAATGTATGCACTACTTTAATGAAACCAACCTACATGTATACGCTACTTTATGTAACCCAAGATACGTATACATCTAAAGATACTGAATCATAAAACTTCTGAACCATAAACTATACTTCCCAAAGACATTATGAAGATCTAATGTTATATTATAGAGTGCCAAAAATATTGCAGCAAAGATCGCCCTTCTAACTCAATCAATCAATCAACCAGACTCGATCTCCTTATACAATCAGTTTTACTTTCATATTTAATGAATACATCATTGAAAAACAACAGTAAAATAGTAGCACTGATTAGATAGATCAATCATCTCTGAACAACAGGCTTTCCTTCTGCATACACTACTTAGAAGTGTTGAACCAACGTGTATACACACCTTCACCAAGGCAAAACGGTGTATATATCTACAAATAATAACTTATAACTTCGTAGCTATTCCAGAGTTTACATATACCCATATCATAGCCTATAAAGGATAAAACATGAATTAACAATCAGATCTAAACTATCTACTTTCAGATCATACAATGATAAGTCATTTCAGGTCTCATGATCTTGATCCAACATTGTATCCAAGGGTTCACAAGATATTTTATATCTATACCATAACCATAGCCCTTACAACCCAAAATATAATTTAGTTAGAAGTATTCATGAAAAAATCTTCCACTTGCATGCTTAGCCCTTTGATATTCTCCTCCTTATATACTTAGAGCCTTTTTCAATATCTCAAACCAAAACAACACTTAGAACCTGTGTTATTCTTTGACCGGATCAAGTAACCATTACTCCGCTCAATATTGTGGCCTAATACCATGGTATGGACCATTTGTATTATTTAACCTTAGTTTTCCATCCCATACATGCTTTTCCTTCTATGAAAGTGCATGCATACATATACGCTCCTTTTGTTATGTGAACTCGCTTGTATACACCACTTGGACTAGGTGAAACAATGTATACAACTTAATACAAATTAAATCATTCTTTTTCTTCAATTTCTTGATTCTGATATGCAATCCTTTATTCCATCATCTTGTTCTCCTGTGCCATTTCTCTATTACCTCTAAATTGACCTGTTACAATGTGAGTTGCCCTTTATCAATTCTGCACTAACCTGTGTGTGGGTTGCCATCAAGGACAACACATGTACCATAATGCCAACAATTTGTCATATATGTTATTACATGGGGTTGAACAATTATCCCTATTGATGTGTTTTAATCGAAATATTTTAAGTATATAGAGAAAAAATGATATCTTTTATGTGTAGTGAATTAAATCAACTATTTAATTAAATTAGTTATCATTACTCATTTTATATTCATGAATAATTTGATGATCGACATTGTCATATTATAAGTGAAATATTCAATTCACATATATAGAAGATATATTGTCCCAGGATTGATATTGTAGGGCCTTTAATTATATTCATTTATGTTTTATCTACATTCATCAACCTTCACATCTATATATCTTTCATCCATTTTCATATATCGTTTTAAGGGAAACTGGTTCCATCAACCCAGACGGAACCACCATCTCAAAAGGAAAAGGAGCTGCTCTAAGTTCTCGAGCGGGTGGTTTTCCCCAATGTTGACGCTGAGATTTTCGAGCCTTCAATAGAAGCATATGTAAATGAAACTAAGTATTAGTTTATGCTAAAAAATTAAGGATTACAATACCGATAACAACTTAACAAAAAAATGCTTCACTACCAAAAAAGGAAAATAAACATAGATCCATAAAAATTTAAGGATCATTACATATCCAAAAGCTACTAACTATGAGGGGTAATTATGGAACATGATTCTCTATTGTTGATCTCGTTGATGGTGGAAAATCACATTGTACAGTTTCTCCATATGAACTAATCTACCTTCAAAGCGATTTATTTTTTCTTGTAAATGATCTTGAACCCTCTACAAATTTTCTTATCTATCTTGCATCTACCACTGGTTGAATTGGAGATCATTCATGAATGAGATAATAGTATTGCAATCATCATTTATGATTCTTAGGAGCTGTTCCATAAGAATTTTGAGATATGCGAAGTCGTTTCCAATATTTCATTGATCAAATGTAGAATCATTAAAATCAGCCCTGTTGATAGGAATATAATATATTTCCTCCCCCTAACCACTGCTTTCCAAGTGATGTTGAATTGACTCTGCTCATTCACCAATTACACACCTCACTTTTCCTTGTTCGCATCACATCTTTTATCTTATCAGAAAACAATGAAG
Organism: Pinus taeda; assembly: GCA_000404065.3. NCBI lineage: Eukaryota > Viridiplantae > Streptophyta > Pinopsida > Pinales > Pinaceae > Pinus > Pinus taeda. The sequence continues at coordinate 7,707 of APFE031186080.1, forward strand.
ACTCAAATGTAATAATGCTATGAACAAGATAGACTAATGAAATATTTTACATTAAACATAATAGTTTGTCAGCGAGTAACAACCCAATAAGACTTGCATAGCAATGAACTAATATCAAAAGAAAAGTTTCGAAAGAGAAGCTAAGAATAAGACAAAACACTGAAACTAGAGCATATAAGTGTTTCACCTTAGTTCATCATTGAATTCAAAAATAACATAATTAATTTCCAGATGTGACATTTATCTATATCTCTCTACTTAATTGTGGCTATATTGTATTCCAATGTAAATCACCATTGATTTAGTTGTTACTTTGATTTCATTATAAAATCTTATTTTTCCAAGCTTTCCACAACCCAAAAAATATTTCCCTAATTTCAAAATATTTTTGTAACTTAATTTGCATATTTATTTATTTCATTTTCTGGTTAATGTAAGCATTTATTCAGTAAATTGACATTTTATAATGATTATTTTTTTTAATAGATCGATCAATATTATAAAATAGTCTTCTAAGAAATTATTCATCAAATGCATGCATAAACATTGCTCCACTACTAGTTTTCATTCTAATAGAATGGAAGGATGTGAAAAGAAATATGACAAAACCTTTGTTCATTGTTTTTTACACTTTTTCATATTTTACCCATCCACACATACAAACTTTCTAGAGAGCGAATTACTGAATATTTAAAAGTTAATTAAGGCTAATAATCAGATCGTTATGCCTCACATTGAAATTTTTGGAGTGCAGAGATGTGGGAGTAATTGATTAAAGCATTGTGTAGTTCACATTCTGTCGTTAATATAAAAATTAGTAAGTGATAACTAGAATACATGCAATGAAAAAAAAATTCCATAATTCATGCAATTTGGACAAATAACAGAAAATGCCTTATTATAATCAATGTGATTTTGTCTAGGCATGGTTACATTATCTAGGAATCTAATTTTGACTCAAGGTATGCATTACAATTTCTTCTTATTATAGACTTGAATTCGCATAAGCTCTAAACATATAATTATTTTAGCATTACTTTGCCATTAAATCTTAATTGGGTTCTTATGATGTCTTTATTACCTATCGATTCACCTAATAAATGGTGAAAATACTATTTAATAATACTTTTTTACGTGTCAATTCACTGAATAAATGATGAAAAGATTATTGTATAATATCGATAAATATGTTCTTCTTGATATATTACAATCAATTATCATTATAGATGTGTCTACTACAAAGATGGGGATTAATATGCAAATAGAATTGTACAAAGGGGATCCACACATCATTTCAATTTTCTATGAGGCATATTGGCTGCAGAAACCTTTGCATATACTTGAATTCGCTAAATAAATGCTAAAAAGAGTATTATATAATATCAATAAATACAATTTTATTGATATGTTTGCAATGAGAAATCATTACACAATGAAATGGAGTGAATGTTATTAAGCACTTGAGCGATAACATGATTGCGTATCAATTTGTTGAATAGATATTAATAGTACTATTAAGGATTAATTATTTCTTCAATACTAAATGTGAATTTGTTTGCAGCATAGTTACTATCTATCACTCCAAGTTTTTGCATCTATGCAAACATTTTCTATCTCGACACAATTTTTGTATATATGGTTGCGATGCACACTTTTCCTTTCTCACATTCTCTATTATTAAAATCTTTCAACAAATTGTACATTAATTGTTCTCAATAGAATGATTACATAATATAATATGATATAAACACTAATGTTTATTGGTAATCATTGTTTTCACACTAATTCTTCGATTAACAAAGAGACATAACCTAAATAACACACTATATTTATCTTGATACTATCTTGTTTTTATCCTCCTCATGGTCACGCAGTGTAGAGTTTTTTTATATTGGTTTTTGTTCAAATCTTGGCTATTTTTTGTTATAGCCATTATTACCTCCACAGACTTACTTTGGCACTATCAACATCAGAAGGCATCGTTAGGTGTCATAGGTTTTTACCAGGCAGTTATGAGTGCTTTAGGATGCGGTAAAAGGGGTTTAATAGCCGGTCACTGGGTTACAAGGCGCTTTTACAACAAGGGTCACTGATAGGGAAGGTTTTCACTCGGGGTTTTCGAATTGACACCTTGGTTAACATTGACCTTCAGAGACTGATGGAAGAGGAACTCATAGATTATTCCTTTGACTCTTTGACCCCAGAAGACATCTGGGTTGAGAGAAAACACCCGTCAACAACTGGGATGGAACCGATTTCAAAAAGTCTACTGGCTACTCTGATCACAAAACTCTCCTCCTTAATGCATGAGATGGAGGTTATGCTACGGGATTTGGGTAATACACAACCAGTTTCTTCCGTTTCGGAGGGTGTTTTCTATCTAGGTGAGGGCTCTAATTCGCCATTCCTCTCTATCCCATCTCCATCTAAATTTCAAGCCTGGTCATAGGCTCCATCGAGTTTTTCTTTCACACAAGGGGGAGTTGGCATCTCCATGGCTGGTTTTTGTGGTTCAGTCCTTGAAGGGCAAGGCACTTCTCCTCCACACCTGGGATTTCTTGGCACAATGTCGACAGGCTCCACTCACCAGGTCTCAACTTCTAATCACCCCTCTGGCTATTTTTATGATGTCCCCAGACATGACATAGGTCTGGAAGAAAACCGATCTTTGGATTCAGATGAGAACCCTCAAGCTAAAGCTGCTCCTGCAGACAAACAAAAGAGACCGGGGGATCAGAAAAAATAAAAACATTCGAAAATTCGAGAACGTGAGCATCAAATGGTGTTCAGGGCAGGCCTCTCAATGGCACAAACAACCCTAATAAAGAGCACTATTCTTGTGGGCCCAGTTCACGGTAGAAATTATACGTTGACTCGTCTGTGAAAATGGACCGCAAAGGTCTAGGGGAACCTAATGGTGCAGCTACTTCGTGTCATCACTCTATTTAGAGGGTGGTACACTCTCATGTTCCCGTAGCCAGACCAAGTGGATTGGGTCTTGACGAGGTACTGGCATATTGAAATGACACCAGTCCTGCTTAAGTGATGGACTCCGCTCTTCGATCCTGAGAAAGAAAACATGGGAGATGGTCCAATTTGGGTTCATTGCTGGGTCTTCCACTCAAATTTTGGGATGATGATATTTTCAAGGTTATTGGAGATGACATGGGGGTCTATCTTGACCATGATAGGGCATATCAGGATACAGGCTGTATGGCTTTAGCTAAAATACTGGTGTATCTTGACACCAGAGAGGGACTTGTGGAGAGTTATTTGCTTCAAATGGGGGAGACCACTAGGCGACAAATACTAGACTACAAGGGTATCTATTTCTGTTGTCGTCGATGCCATGAGGTGGGTCATCTACACAAGGACTGCCCCTTACTTTCAGGGAAGCAGCAGAATCCTTCGAGATCTATGGTATCGGCAAGTACACAAACAATGGAGGTAGGTTTTCAACCACAGGCAGACCATCCTGAGGATTCGAGGCCTCAGCAGCTCAAATTTGGTCTGACTACATTGCAGCTGGACAATGTGTCATTTGTGGCCCCTCTCACCAGATCTTGAGCTAGAGAATCGACTTTTTCGGGTACTCCTTCCCCCCTTCCTCTATTTTCAAATGATTGTCTATTATATGCATTTTCTTCTGCTTCTATGAGTTTGTCTGGTTTGGTGTCTGAGGTCAGCAAATTGTGTTCCCGTCTTTTCCTGATCATAACAGCCCCTTCCCCTCCCCTCAGCACAAACCCCTCTACTATCCTGATTCCACCTGCTTCGTCCCTCGGAGGCAGCCTCTAGTGGTTCTCACCACTATTTCCTTCACTTCCTACTTGCCACTCAGACCCCGACCTATGGTTTGGATGTGGATCCCCTCCCTTCCATCCCCATAAAACCCCCTGTGGCATCAAAGTGGCTTCTAGGGTACAAACCCCAATTGAATGGGTCCTTAGAGCAAAGGGAAACCCTCCTAAGGTTACCCCATGAAGTGTCTCTCCTTCAAATGCAGGGGCCTAGCCATCCCAGACCAAAAAATGGCCCTAAAGAGGTTATGTCTTTCGGAGAGACTAGATGTTATTTTCTTGCAAGAAAATTTGGGTGAAGGGAGCCTAGTTAACAATCTGCTCTTGAAATTCCTTCTGAACTGGGTTTTCCACTCCTTGGATGTTAGAGGGTGCTTAGGTGGATGTGCCATGGGTTTCAATAAAAGTACAAAATGTTTGTGGGGGGAGGGGTTTCTGGGTGCCGACATTATCTCCTCGGATTACAACTTCCCTCTTAGACTCACCAACATGTTAGAAAATTATATATTACAGAGTAATGGAAAACATAAAATATTGAAGAAATATAAACACAGAAAATGCACAAAAAAACAGAGACATAGATATATGTGGTTCACCCAGTTTGGGCTACGTCCACGGAGAAACAGCCAGTCCTTCCTCTTATATTATCTAGCAAAATGAAGAGATACAACCTACAGTAAATCCGCTTTAATTCCCTCTTTGATCTCAATCTCTTCTCTATTCCTCACTCAGAGTACAGATATACATAGACGCAATACAATTCCCTCATATATAGCGAGGGGTTGCCTGCTAGGGCAAAAAACCCTAAATTAAACATAACTTCTACCATCATATTTTCACCTAATGAATGGCCCAAATTGACTATGAAATTACAATATTTTACAAGGCAATTTTACATCTATTCTTAGCTTTGGGGGCGCTGCCCCCGATCCAACATCGGGGGGGGGGGGCCCCAAAGGTTGTAGCCACGCCCCCCCCCCCTGGACCCCCCCTGCAGCAAATATCTTACGGGCAACGTTGCCGCCCCATTATGAACTGGGGTCCAATGCGATAATACCTTTGAATACATAAGATAATTAGGCTCCACACCCAACAATATCCCACTTGGAGATTGATTATAGCAACTCCATCACTGCTTCATTTGCTAGAAAATGACTCCACTTTGGACCTAGTTGTTTCTCATCTTCTTCATCATACTTGAAGACTAATTGAAACTGAGAAAATTCTCAATTTCTCCCTGGTTACAACTTTTGTTAACATATTTGCAGGATTCTGGCTAGTGTGTATCTTTTCCAGCTTCGACTGTCCATCTTCCAACGCTGACCGTATGAAATGGTACTTGAGCTATATATATTTAGTCTTGGAATGAAATGCAGAGTTCTTTGCAACATGTATGGCACTCTGGTTGTCACTGTTTAACTTACCCAACTTCTTCTTACCCAATTCATCTAGAAACCTTTGTAACCAAATCATTTCTTTACTAGCCTTTGTAGTAGCAACATACTCTGCTTCTGTTGTTGAGAGTGCAACAACACTTTGCAGTTTTGAGACCCAACTGGGAATTGTTCCACCTACAGTAAACACATACCCTATTGTGCTTCTCCTTTTATCTCTATCACCCGCCATATCTGCATCAACATATCCCTATAGAGAAATGTTTGAACCACCAAAGCATAATTCTTGATTTGTGGTACCTCTCAAATACCTGAGAATCCACTTCACTGCCATCCAATGTTCTTTTCCTGGATTGTTCAAGTACCTGCTTACAACTTCCATTTCATGTGCAATATCAGGCCTTGTGCAAACGATTGCATACATTAAGTTTCCAACTGCTGATGCATATGGAAGTTTAGACATATGAGCCATTTGTTCCTGAGTCTTTGGACACTCCTCCTTACTTAATTTTAAATGGCTAGCCAAAGGTATACAAACTAGTTTTGCATTCTGCATATTAAACCTTTTCAACACCTTTGCTATGTACTCAATTTTATTCAATGTTAATTTGTGATTCTTCCCATCTCTAGTTATTCTCATACCAAGGATTTATTTTGCAGCACCCGAATCCTTCATTGCAAATGAGTTTGCCAATTTTCTTTTGACCACATTTATTTCCTACATGTTAGAACCTACAACAAGCATGTCATCTACATACAATAACAATATAATATAGCTGCCATCATTTTACCTTTTGAGATAAACACAATGATCAGAGTGACATCTAGTAGAAACTTGTTCAGACATAAACCTGTCAAATTTTAGATACCACTACCTTGGAAACTGTTTTAAGCCATACAAGCTCTTCTTCAACCTGCACACTAGTTTCTCCTTCCCTTTTACCTCATATCCTTGTGGCTGCTGCATATATATCTCTTCCTCTAAATCCCCATGGAGAAAGGTTATCTTTACATCTGACTGCTCAAGATGCATATCTTCAGCTACTACTAGACTTAAAACAGTTCTGATTGAAGTCATTTTAACAATAGGAGAAAATATCTCATTAAAGTCTATACCATTTTTCTATGCAAACACTTTCGCTAGAAGTCTAGCTTTATACCTTTTTCTACCTCCATCTTCTTCCTTCAACTTGTAAACCCATTTATTCTGCAATGTTGTTTTACCTGCAGGCAACCTGACTAAGTCCCAAGTCTGGTTATGTGCTAAGGAGTCCATCTCTTCTTTCATGGCTTGCTCCCACTTCTTCCTGGTTTCTACCTGCACCACTTCTTCATACATTCTGGTTCACCAAAATAAGTCAACAATACATAATATAATGAAGGAGAGTATCATTTAGGGGGTATACTTATCCTGGTAGATCTTCTAACATCACTTTCAGGTGTTTGAGGTGCCTGATGTTGTTGTGGTTGTTGTTATGGCTGTTGATCATTATGATTTTCAGGCACCATCACTTTTCCTGTGATCTCGTTAAGCACTGTGTATTCTTTGTTTTATTTTTCTTGTTTCTTTTCCTGTAGCTGATTCTTATACAAAACCTTTTCATTGAATATGACATCTCTGCTCCTAATGATTTTGTGTTTTCCATAATCATAAAAGCGATAACCAAAATCATTAATACCATATCCTATAAAGGTACATTTCTTTGATTTCGCCTCAAGCTTTGTTCTATTTTCTTTATTAATGTGGACAAAGGCTTCACAACCAAAAGTCTTTAAAAAGGAGCAGTTTACCTTTTTACCTGTCCATGCCTCCTTTGGAATACCACCATCCAAGGGAATTGAAAGCCCTCTATTTATTAGATAAACAACAGTATCTACAACATCTGCGCAAAATTGTAAAGGAAATCTTGCATGCAATCTCATGCACCTTGAACGCTCCATGATTATTCTGTTAATCCTTTATGACACACCATTTTCTTGTGGTGTTCCTGGAACAATCTTCTCTCTACGAATTCCATTCTCTGAACAATACCTATCAAACTCTTTGCTGCAATATTCACCTCCATTGTCTGATCTGAGACACTTCAACCTT
>APFE031186082.1:0-12450 GCA_000404065.3 Pinus taeda
GTCTCTTTCTATATATTATTAGAAGTAATGCTTCCATGATTTCCAAGTTGTGGTGAGTTGTTATTGTGAGTATCTAGGTGTGATTCTATAAATAGTTATTTCCCTATGTGTGTTAGTTGTCTATGAATCATAGATCCACTTTCTTTGGATCTTATTATCTAGAAGTCGGTGATCTAATTCTTATATATGATGTGATCAAGGAATAAATTTTGTGTTCCGTGTTTTGTGTTTAATCGCTCTGGCTCTCTCTCTATTTTTTCTAACATGGTATCAGAGCTTATTGTGGCTGGATTCCATTATAGGAAAGACAAGAAGATGAAGAAAACTTAAAAGTTATTGAGTGTTATTATTATTGTATATACATTATTAGTATAAATATGTTTTCTGTGCAATTTTTTTTTTTAAATTTCGTGTGTTTATTTGTTGTATGTGCCAGAGAAAAGAACCACTATTAAGGAGATTTTATGCTACTATACCTCTAGTTTCTTGTTGTAATGAAATGACATAAACTGCTACCATAAGTTATGGGTATCCTGCAATTTTTAAATTAGATGTGTTGTGTGGATTTTTGTTGAGCGTGCTAACGAGGAAGATTTGGATTAATGTTTGGATGTATATGAATATGAGTATTTTGAAACTTTTAGATCCTATTATTTTGTCTACCAGAATCACCTATAATTGTCGCAACATTGAGGCATGATTCAACATATACTCTTCTTCATGCAATAATATTAAATGGCTTGTTACCAATAATATGCCGAGTGATGAGCTCCAATATTGTAGCAATGATGTTGCAACTCCTAGGGCTACCAACTTCAACCTGGGGTTTGTACAAACTTAGAGGTGACAATGTTGTATACATAGTAGATGTAATGGTCTACTCTTGTCACTTTTCAACTGGGGTGATAGACCACTAGGGTTTTTCAAACCAGTCTTCTATTGACTAGAAGGAGTCTAATTACTAACAATAAATAGAAAACTATTTTCAATGTAGAAAGGAAATGTTGCCTACTCTAGGAAATAAAAATGTTGAATTGGAAAGTGCTATGAAGTGACATGAAATTATATAGTTAAGTATTTGTACATATTACTTGCAAAAGAGACCTATTTTAGCCTTGCATTTTAGCATCTAGTTATCTAGACTAAGTAAGCATGGAAATTATCCTAAACCTACTATGACTGTTGTATATATGTACTAACTAGAAATTGCATAAAAGAGTCTTTTTATTTCCAATTTTATAAATGTAAATGCTAAGTGAACCAATCTAATCTTTTGCAGGGGATAAAGGCGTGGGGAAACAGGTTTAGAATAGTACTAAGGGTATGGCAGCCAAGTGGAGGCCTAACCCAAGCTCAGATGATCATTTTTTATCAATTCATGCTTAAAACAGGCTACTACAGGGTTTCTTGTAGTACTACAGGATGTCCTGGCTTACAACGAGAAACATGTTGAAATCTATAGGAAGGTAGGAGAGGTGGAATAAAGTGTGGGAAAGGTGTCTGATAGTGGCATAAGGCATAGATGAGGTGTACACTACCCAAGACTCAACCCAACTCTTCAAGATGGTTGGATTTGCTCAAGGAAGATGTCCACTTTGCTACAAAACATTAATTTGGATTAGGGGTTGGTAGACTTTGGCAATATGGGTGAAGAAGACTTGGATGAGGTTGGTGAAATGAGTTCTCCCTGCAAATCAAAAAATTTTGCAACAACACACATTCTTCCTTTCAGTTATGCAGAATTTCATTTAAATATGGAGAAGATGAGTTGAATTTAGGAAAAAATAGAGTTATTGATGACTAATGGAAAAATCTGTGAAATACAATGCTTTCTAGACTAGAAAAACTTCAAGAAACCAAAATGAAAATTGCATGTACTTCTAAGGAATTATAAACAATAACATACTCAATCAAGAACCCTAGCCATGTAATGATCTAAAGAGACAAATCTATTCTTGGAGCTGTGAGAGTGGGGCCCTCAAACCATGATCCCATGAGAAAGATCAGGAAGAGGCCACTATCACAATTTTTTTTTAAAGTATTCACTTTCACTATTGTACCATTGATATACCTTTTAAACTAATGGAAGCAAAATTAAATGATCATTCAAGTACTTGTAAATGAAATAAAGCATAAATAACTTCATCAGCTAACTATGAATGTAATTTAAGCATACATATACAAGAAGAGGAACCTTTCCTGCCAGGGTTAGCCCTAACCCAAGAGCTTCAACCGTCTGAGTCAACTGAGTGCTGGATCAAGGAAATGCTTCTCATTCTCATCAAAATGTCAAAAATACATAAGAGTAATGAATCACAATTTCTTAGCTCTAAAATGCCTCTTGGCTACCATAAAACGTCAAATTGTAATGAGGCCCTAGGCCTTATTATTTATACAATTGAAGATACCATCAACTTCCTTAAAAGTAGGGAGGCTTGGCTCCCAAACTCGAGATTAACTTGTCTTCAACTATCACTAGCTTGGCTACCAATGAACTCGGTGGGCTTGGCTGCTTGTAAGTCCGAGATGATGAGATATGGTGGAGGAATCTTCGAGTGATTGAAGAGTTAAGGAGGGAGATCCAATCTCCTAAAATCCCTCTTTCTTTTCTACTTCGAGTTCTTGTACTTAAATTACACAAAAACTACTCCAAATCCTACAATTAATGCACATTAGGCCACATGACATAACTTCTCACCTTTACCCTTCTCACTAAGAAAAATATAATAAAATGTGTAAAATAATGTGAGAAAAGTTGATTTTAATAAGCTAGAGAGTGGCATTAAGGCCCATATAATTTACCTATTGATGAGCCTCATCATCACCCCCTACTGAAAGTGTTGCTCATCCTTTGAGCAACTTAGTCTATGTCCGTGTCTGTCATAGCTCTTGTGGGCTCTATGACATCCTAGGCCTCTGTTGATGGAGTTTCCTCTTGTGGGTAAAACTTTGCATGCTTCTCTATTTCCTCCTACTACTTTCTTTATACTTCCTCCTTTTTACCTTCTAGCATACCCAATAGAAAGGGTGGACTGAGTTTCAAACCAATCCAATTGATTTTGAGTCTCTATAGTGCCTTATTATACAGTGGGGTCCTTTCTAGTGCGCCTATAATTTTTTTAGGGGAATGATACTCCTTAATCATTAGGTTGTATGGTAGGGTGACCCATCTCCTTTTGCATGCTTGATGGCTTTCATCCCCTAACAATCTCAAGGTGTCCTCAAAATGTGTAACTGCTTGCACTTGTGTTGCTAGGTATCTTGGTGAAAGTTAGGGATCATTGGCGATGATGTTGTGGGTGCTAATGACAACCATAGAATTGATATGTTCTTCTTTAATGTAAAGGGGCTCTTTCTTTTCTCTTTCCAACACCCTCTTCACCTCCTTAGCCCTGGCCTCCTCATGACTCATCCATGATGTAAGGGCCATTAGTTGTAAGTCCCCCAACTTTGCATTGGGGTCCCACACATTCAAGTCTATTAAGACCAAGTTATGTAAGTAGAATTCAAATATCTTTACCTTATCCTCTAGGGTGCTTTGTTCACATATCTCATTGAATTGCCTATAGTCTTGGAAAGGCATAGTCCCCATTATTGCTAGTGTTTTTATCTGAAATTACAACCATTGATCTTTGAGGTACAAGGCATATAGCTTTGGCAACATCCTGCACTACAGTACCTCCATGGAGTTGCTTGCCATGGTGGCCAATTGGCTGTCTTTTTCCTGTACGTGCCTCCTTAGCCATGTGTTTTCTACCTCTAGTTGAGTTCTCATAATTCATTCCCTATCTCTTATCCTACTCAACTTTCTTACCATCTCTAGTAGCTTCTTTTCCATATAGCCCACATCCTCTACATTCTTTGATTTAGCAATTTTCATCCAGCGATGTGTCCTTCCTCTCTCCTTCTCAAGCTCAAATAAGAGAGGGATGGAAAATTTCCATGGTGTTCTCTGTCTCGCTCAATGAATCTGTAATAAGAGCTTAGATTTGGATGTGGGCTAGGTTCCTGCAACTCCTAGTATTCTCCCTTAGATGTCTTTGGAGCATCTTCCTCCTCCTGCACTTGTGTTGTTTCTTCCTTGCCTTTCCCATGTCCTTGTTGTCCTTCCTTATGCTTTCTTTGTGTTTCCTATAGTGGTGACAGAGTTTCCTGTAGGATTTTCTGTGTTTCTTGTAGGAGTTTTTTTCCTTTCTAAAATGGGGTCAAAGGTTATTTGTTTTTCTTTGTTGATTCTGACCTTCTGATAAACCTCCTAACATAGCTGATGGGAGACTTTGGGGAATCCTATTTTGATGTGCCCTCTTCACCTTTTATTTATGTGGAGACTAGATTTTGTTTCTCTTTTGGTGAGTCCTCAATAATGATAGGAGTCTTGGTGGGTGTTTGTGGTCTCCCTTATTTGATTCTAGTACTCCTTCTTGTTTTGAAATATAGGGGAGACTGCCTCTGTCTCTTCCCTTTTGATTTTACAGGTGTGCTTAGGGCAGCCAAGGTAGAAGCTGCCTCCCTCTCAGTTGGTTCAGGATAAAACCTTGGAGACTCCTCCCTTTCCTTGGTGTGTTACTCAGAGCTTTCTTTTTCCTCATGTTCTTTCTCTTCACTTTTCTCTTATTCTCCTTCTTCTTTTGCTTTTTCTTCCTTTGTTTTCTTTGTTTCTGCACCCTCATCTTCCTTCGGGTGTTATCCTTCCTCTTTAGGTTCTTCTTCTTCCTCTTCAGGTTCTTATTTTGCCTCCTCTTCAGCACTAGAAGTATTTTCCCTGTAATACTCAAGGGCTTATATATATCCATCACAACCTCTCTATCCATATATCTGAATGTGGACCATTGAATGGGGATTCTGAGCTAGTTGAGGGCATCCTCTAGTATTAGCTTAATAGGTCCATGGTGTGCGAATTGTTGATGTTTTCCCTCTTGGACTTTTAATCTCATGTCTATTATTGATTTTAGTAAGAATTAGGGTATATTGAGTCTTCTATCAGTGGGTATCCCCTCTCCAAATATCAACTCATGGAGGAGCCTAAATTTATAACCATAGACTATACTGAGCCTCCCTTCACAAGAGATATATTTGAGAATATGATAGCTTACCTCATTCCAAGGGTAGGGAAATATTTCTCTTCTTATCCCATTTTTATCCTCAATTGGCTCTTCATCCCTTAAGAAGGAGTTTTTATTTGCAAAAGTGCTTGCAGCCTTATCCTAAATTCTCCATGGCATCCCTTGAGGAAATGTAGTGATTTTGCTAATTACTTCAGGATTAATTTTAATTGACAGTCCTCTTACCACCATGGTAGCATTAATCCTATCCCGAGAGTTAAGTGCCATGGAAAACTCTTGAGCTACATCACCATCATACCCTCTGAGCAGCTCAAAGAATCACAACTAGTTATGTATTCTAAATATTTCTACCACACGGGGATGGAGTAGCATTCTAGATGCCTCTATGGGCTCCCTTTTGTTAAAACCTCCTGTCATTTTCCCTTTTAGTTGTCTTACTTTAAGCAGTCTGGTAGGCTTAGCTTTAGTTATTAGGATGATTGAGGGTGATGGGTGGCTACAATTTTTCTATATCCCCACACAACCTTCAAACTGTTCAATTTTTTTTTTAACTCCCAGACCCACTTTTGACTTAAAAACCCAAATTTTTATGTTCCTAGTTATCAATTCAAAGTATAGGAGATATGGGCCACCTACTTTTCATTGTGATTCTTTGGATGAGAATAGTTTCTGAGAAGCTAGACCCTATGCACCTCCTTTTAGTGTTCTCTGTGAATTTCCACTCTTTCTTGTAGCTCCCTGCGTTTCCTGTAGTTTTTGTTTCATGTATGGTGGTTGGAACAGGTTTTCCTCCTCGATGGCTCTCCAAGATGGTACCAACCCTCTATGATCTTCAAAATGAACAAATGGTGCATGTTATTTTGAAATAGTTTCTTTTTATGGTCGATTCCTTAGAGCACTGTATTGGCTGGCAGTGTACAAGATTTACTCTTATGAACCATTGACCAATAGTTAGCTATTGTGCAACCTCTCCTTGTAATCACCACCCACTCTCCCATAACTTAACTCAGCCACTTTTCAACTAATTCCTCTTTGATGTGTTTATGCCATGTGTCAAGCTAACTGGGAGATCACTTTTTGTTTTCAAGCTAAGGGTAGCCAAGTTAACTAGCCACCTCCAACTTATAAAATCAAAATTTTCATTTTCCTACACTTTTACTATATCGTACCTAGGGAAGAACTCAGATGAAGTGCCATACCTGTGCCTTCCTTTTCTTTGTTGCTATATGCTGGAGGATGGCTCTGATGTGCTTCCTTTTGTTCAAGTAAGTTATTTTCCTTTGGTCATTTTTCTTATATTTCTTCTTGTTGACTAAGCTCTTGATTGGAGTCACATTGTTTGCAAGGATGTTGGAGCTCCTTGCTTGCCTTGGTGCTAAAGGAGTGTGCATGGAGAACTGTTGTTGTGAGAGCATAGGTTGCTATAGGGTTTCCTGTAGTTACTACAAGAAACCTGTAGCTACCTTTTTCATCATCTTTTCTATTTTTTTTCTTGGAGGAGGAATAGGTGGTGATGTAGGAGTCGAAAGGATTGAAATGGGGGAGATGATGTGGTAGGTGAGTGAGGCCAATGATGGCATGGCCCTTGGAATTTTTAAAATATATATATATATCTTAGTGGTTTTTTGTGGACACAGAGGGTGGTATGGTAATCAATTGGTGTTGGGTGAGAGATGGTGAGGTACACGGTCCCCTCTTTCAACCAAGAATAGGCATGCATCATCATTTCCCAACTAGAATTCCATTCCTGTAGAGTTTCAGGACATCCTATAATACTCCAGGAACTCCTGTAGTAACTATAGGAAATCCTGTAGAAGTCAGAAAATTGCCTACAAACTGGTTTTTGATGCATGGAAGTGAGTATGGATGATGAAGAGAGGTAGGTATGGGAGATATTAAGTGAATGAAGGAAGAATGGGGTGCTTCTTGGCTTAATATTCTCTGAAATTTTTGTCCTCAATTCCCTTTAAAAACTTGCAAAAATCACATACTTTTATTAGTGGGTAGGTTTGAAGTCCCTGCCATGTTATTTTGTTATTTTGTTTTTCTCTTTTTCTCTTTTTTTTTAAAGGCACACAGGTTCCCTCAAGGGAGGTTTTCAACCTATCTGCCTGCCCTAGGAGCCTCAAGGGAGGTTTTCACCTAGGGATCTTTTTATTTTTCATTTTTTTTCTCACTCTTGGCTGCCTCAAGGAGGTTTTCTGTTGGGTCCCTATAATACTAGTGATTACCCCATTACTATTGTAGTTATACCCCTTATTAATATTGTTGTGCCCCTATTTCCCCCATATTATTATTACTGTGCCCCATAGAATCCCTTTATTATTATTTTTGTGGCTTTATATTATTATTGTTAGGTCGGCTGGTTTATATTGTGACTCCTTAGACTCCTATATATAGAAAGGAGGTTTTGTCATTTGAATCATCCAAGAATTGTTCATTTATGTAATGTAAAGGAGGTTGCCCCCTCGAAGAGGCTGAATTCTAAGGCGTTGATCTCTCTTTTATATCTTTTTGTGAGCTGGTTTCATAACATTCCTATACCAATAGGAGTCATAATTTTGAATGACTAAGGTTAAGCCTTGTAATATTGCACATACTTTTGCTTTTTGCAAATGTTTTCCATATTAAAAAATTAAAAAATGTAAAGAGGGTATGTCCTAAAAGAATAATCAATGGACAAAAGAATGAAAAAGGTAAAAAAAATGAAAATATATGAACCCCAAAAGACAAAAAGAGACCATGAAAGTGTGCAAGCCAAAATGCCACTACTATTTACTTGTATGCATAATAAATGATTGTGTGCAGTTTGTTGCTTATGCCACAATCCATGATAGTCAAATTATTTAAACTTGGCTATTTCATGCTTTGAATTTTATGTTCATAGGTAGTGAATAAATCTGACCAAACAATATAATCTTGGTAGATCTTTAGATAGGTAGAGTGAATAAAATGAGCTCATCAACTTAATCTGGGCCGTTGGATGATATAAGGTTAGAATTAGATAGTTTATTTTGCAAAGAAAATAAAAAGATTGATAAGGGTTTGCTAGCCTAAATGGACCCAAATAAAGTGAAGAAAAAAATGGTAGGATGAGTAAGTGGGTGAGTAGTAGAAAGGTTGCAGAAATATCATGTCATTTGATACAAAAAGCACTTACGTCATTGTTCCAAATGCATCATTTAAATATGCATAAGTGGTAAACAAAACAAAATAAATGGTTCACAATTTGGTTTACTTAACATCCCCTCATTCATTTTAACCCCTATGTTACTCACTAACTTCCCTTTCACAATAAAAATATTAATACCTACAGTTCTTTAAGTCAAAGAGGTTTAAAGCATTTCTCTGACTTCTGGTGGGACCGAACCCTTGGCTTGATGACTTAAAGAAGGAAAGGTGTTAAAATTCCCTCATAAATCATTCATCCCCCTCACAAAACCCCTTTTCCTAAGGTTAAAGTTCTTTTGCCTAGGAAAACCCTTTTATAAACATGTTGTATGTACAAAACCCACCAAATACATTTATCCCAAAAGTACTAAGGATATGGAACACGCATAACATTTCATATACTTAAGAACAATACCCCTTCCACTCATTTCACTTCATATTAACTTTTTAATTAAATATATAAAATTCTCGATAAACCCATTGTCTCGTATATATTTAACTTTTTTATATAAATTAACCCCACTCCTTAGTTTACTTATAAACTATATTACTACACCATATCCCACAAATATATTAAATCCCACCCTCAGTCCTTCATCCCTCATTAAAGCGCCCCGAAGAGATTAAGAATTAAGTTAATCATATACCACTGGTGATTAGACCCATAGGTCCCCTGAAAACTATTTGTATAAATCATCGCCCAGCTTCACCTCCTGATTACCGTATGATCTCCCTCCCCCTCATCCAACGGCCCTCATCCATATCGAGCCGACTCGATGTCCACCCTTTACCCGCCCGATAAGGTGGTTTTCCTCCTAGACCCCTATGCTACGTGTCAATCAAAGAATGGGATAGGGCGACCTCCCCCGAATTCCGCTTGCACCACAAAAGAGGTGCGATGGACCTCCCAAACCACTTCCCCCTTTTCAAACGAAAACCATCACTGTTCATCAATCAATGAACCCACCAAAATTAATTGTTTTTGCTATAAAAGTGTTGATAATGCAACAAGATGATGGAGCTTAGTGGAAAGAAGTCGCCTTCACTAAGTGGGCCCATAGGCTATTTTTGGCGCAAAGTCTATTTTTAGACTATGTCTATTTTTAGACATATGGATCATGGTCTATGAGTTGCAGGATGCTATTTGTGGATGATTGGTCAAGTTGGTAAAAATAGATGGACTTCTATTTTTAGACATATGGGTGGAGTCTATTTTTAGACTATCAGGCTAAAAATAGAACAGTCGAATATTAGTAGCTCTTAATAATATTTGGACTATAAACATTATCTTATTCTCTTGGAGAACTTCAGTTCGAGCTACAGATGTGGCACATGCAACTGCCAGAAGGAAACACACTTTTATTGTGGGTTAACTTGAGCTATTGCATGGAGGAGTTCAGTTAGGACTTCAATGATTGAGTTCTGTGGAGTTGGATCAGGAGTTGATGGAGTTGTGTTCAGTTTGACTTAGTTGAACTAATTGTAGTTAGTCTAACTGAAAAATAGACTAATTTTGAGTGGTGTGAATTAGTTATTAATTAATTCACTAATTATTAACTCATAAAGCAACTGAAGAATACATCAGTTAACTCAGTGCATGGACAGTTCAGTGGAGCCAAGTGTTAGAGGTGAGTGAAAGGGCAAGACAACTGTCAGTTGTGACTATAGTTGTGCATGAGATTTGCACATGCATGGATTGAGTAATGCCAATGAGGATTGCGTGGTATCACACACTATATTTTGTTGACAGGTGTGGTATTTTGTGGTACAACCAAAGGGA
This sequence comes from Pinus taeda, assembly GCA_000404065.3. Taxonomy (NCBI): domain Eukaryota; kingdom Viridiplantae; phylum Streptophyta; class Pinopsida; order Pinales; family Pinaceae; genus Pinus; species Pinus taeda. Next base: position 10,015 of record APFE031186082.1, read on the forward strand.
AGAGCAATTCTTCATCCATTCTCAGCAGGTATTGCACAGTAGAGGCAGGCAAGCAGCGGAGGAGATTTGAGCCAGTGATTGATTCAGATCTAAGCTAGTTTGTGTGTAACAGGTGGAGATAGTATTAAGTACTTGTGAGGAGTATTGCACTATGTATTGTTACATGTTCTCAATCAATATAATATGCACATACTTGTGGGGTTTTCAGCTTTATGCTTTCCCCGGGTACATACTGTGTTGATATGTGTGATTGATTCTTCAATGTGTGCATGAGTATGTTTCTGAATACTGCTAAATTGATGATCAACATAGAGGAGGTTATGTATTATACATGATCCCGCAAATAGTGTATAATCAGGATAATCTCTATGAATAAGTGTCATATTATTCTAAAATTTCTACTTGGTATCAGAGTTGGTTGATTTGTAGAAGAGATTTCTACAGGATATCAAAGCGAAGTTGATCATCGGATCTATTATTCAGAAAGTGTTTACATTTTATTTCTTCAGGCAGAGTCTGTAATCGGGCCAGGTAGCTTATGGATTCATCCTTCTTTTGAAAGGTGAGATATATGGTGAATTCCCATACAGTCGATCTCTGTACGAGAAATACTTTGCTCTCACGAATTTTAGATCAGAAGCGGTTGAGTTTTGAGCTGGTGGAATTCGAATTTGCAGCAGTGTTTTCTTGTGTCAAAGTTGAAATGTATTTCAACGGATTGCAATTGGAGTATGCCCTTGAAGGCAACTCGAACTATATTGCATGGAAGAACAGGATGGAGGAGGTGTTAGATGATAATGGGTTGAAGGAGTTCATAGATGTGGATGTCCCAAAACCTACTGATGCTGCTCAAGTCGGGGATTGGCAAAAGAAGACAGCAAAGTGTCGAAGGATTCTGTTGGAGGGCGTGAGGGATCACATTGTGTCCAGCCTTCATGGAAAGGCTTCTCCATACTTGATGTGGAAAGCGTTGACAGATCTATTCCAAATAAAGAGCGACCAGAGGAAGTTGGCACTCAAGGATAAACTTAGAAACATAAAGTGTGAGAAAGGCAATAGTATGCCCAAGTATCTCACGAAGTTCACCCAATGTCGGGATGAGCTGGGAAGTGTGGGGGTGATTGTCGATGATGAGGACTTGGTGAGCTTCGCTCTCCTTGGTCTTCCGAAGAGTTTGCATTCCTATCAGAACTCTGTCAATGGTCGGGAGAAATTGCCAGGATGGGAGAGACTTTGGTCGGATATTGTGCAAGAGGAGATCAAGCGGAATACCAGGGACTGATCTTCATCAAAGGCATCTGATGAAGAAAATTGTGCTTTGGCTGCTAAAGTAAAGAAGGGGAAGAATAAGAAAGCTTCTCATTCCGGTGTGAAAGGCAAGAAGCAGGACATGTCCAAGGTGAAGTGCTTTCACTGTCACCAGCACGGACACTATGCCACAAATTGTCCGTAGAAGAAGAAAAATAAGCAAGTTGTTGGATCTGCAGTGGGAGAGGCCTTAGCCTCGCAGTTTGATTTGGATTTTTTGCTAATCGCATGCTTGGTATCAAGTGTGATGGGATCGGTATGGTTCTTGGACAGTGGTGCGTCTTTTCACATGACAGGAGATCGAGATTATTTTTTTTCTGATCTGAATGAGAAATATCTTGGAGTGCACATCGAGATGGGCGATGATGGTAGATACAGTGCGACTGGCATCAATACCATTTCCTTTGAGAGGGAGTCTATTAAACCCTTCGTATTGAAGGAAGTGATGCATGTTCCAGGATTGAAGAAGAATCTTATCTCTGTGGCGATGATAGAAGATAAGGGATATGATGTTGTTTTCAGCGAGGGAAAGGCTTTCCTGCGCAGTAAGACAACTGGAGAAACCCGAAAGATAGGGGTTCGAGTCAAGAACCTTTATCAATTGCATGTAGATGGCTACACAACAATGGCATGTAAGGCAGAAGGAGTGGTGAGCCGGGATGATGGCGAGCTGTGGCACTGGAGATTGGGCCACCTTCACCATGGAGCCTTGAAGATACTGCAGTAGATTTCTACTGGGCTTCCTAAAGGCACTCTTCCGCAGTCAGATCAGTGCAAGGGGTGTATTTTGGGAAAGTTTGTGAAAGCCACCTTTCACGAGAAGGATAGTCACACCACGACAATCCTTGAGAGAATTCACACAGACATGTGTGGACCTTTCTCAGTAGCTTCGACAGCAAGAACAGGTACTATGTGATCTTTGTTGATGATTTCTCTCGAAAATGCTGGATCTTCTTCATGCAGAAGAAGAGCAAGACATACTCAAAGTTCTGTGAGTTCAAAGCACTGGTCGAGAAGGAATCAGGGAAGAAGGTGAAGGCTCTTAGGAGCGACAATGGTGGTGAATTCATCTCTGGCGAGTTCAAGGACTTTTGTAGCACAGAAGGGATTCGAAGAGAGCTCATAGCT